>JAFMSR010002803.1:0-20105 GCA_022818135.1 Saxidomus purpurata | reverse complement strand
CTAAGTGCAAAATTTGTCACAATTTAATGCATTTGTGAATAATGAGCGATTGTAGAGGTAGTTTTCCACTTTTTATAGGTGACTTATAGGTTTCAGACCATGATCATACAAGTATTAAGAAATTACTGTGAAAATTGAATGGTGGTGAAAAAAATGAAAATCAACTTTTTCTCAAATTTTTATTCAAAATTGCTATAGAAAATGATCTAACTAAGAAAATGAATACCAACAACCCTATGTTTATTTCAAAAATAAAAATTTTATAGCCATTTTTCAATTTCATTTAATGCTCTCTCACCGATAAATGAGGGGAAATATGTATCTCATAGTTGAGAAATTGGATAAAGCTAAGTATTTTAACGTTATCAATCACTCACTGCCAATCATGTGTATGGTACTTTTGTATGGAGGACGAGCTGGAGATCCTGGGTGTGAAAATATGGGACTTTTGTTTAGAATGTGGTTAAAAAGTAGTTCGGCAAAAACAGTGAAAATAAAAATGATATTTTCACTGCTTTGAAACAGTGAAATACCAATTTTATTTCACCGATATATTTCAGTATTTCACTGAAAGGCATAAAATAAATAGAGGATAATTGTTGGTTTCGGTGTAAGATCACGTTATAATTTCACCGAGTGGGCACCAAAAGTGATATTTTTACGAGTGGCGCAGCCACGAGTGAAAATAACTACTTTTGGTGTTCACGAGTGAAATTAACGTGAAATTACACCGATACCAACAATTTTTCTGTTTATTTTATGGTTAAAACTCTACTTTTATTGAGTTTGTTTCTATAAAACATCGAAAATCGCGGGAAACGTCAGCAGAAAACATAGAGCAAATGACGTCATTTTAACGACGTCATCGTCGCATGGTCTCCAGCATTAATAACGCTCGGTATACTGTTTGACGTAAATCCGGGCTAAAGATTGCAAAAACAGTGAAAAATAAAAATGGTAATCCACTGTTTCAAAACTGTGGATTATCACTTTTATTTCACTGAGAAAACTCATATTTTCACTGTTTCAAAGCAGTGAAAATACAAAAGAAATTCAACCCGGATTGACGTCTAAAAGTGCCGAAAACCAAACGACGATGACGTCGTTAAAATGACGTCATGTGTGCTATGCTTTCTGGTGACGTTTCCCGCGGTTTTCGGCATTTTATTGAAACAAACTCAACAAAAGTAATGTTTTAGACATAAAATAAACAGAACAAGTGTTGGTATCGATGTAATATCACGTTAATTTCACTCGTTGAGACCAAAAGTAGTTATTTATACTCGTGGCTACGCCACTCGTGAAAATATCACTTTTGGTGTCCACTCAGTGAAATTATTGCATGATATTGCACCTAAACCAACAATTATCCTCTATATAAAATTTAAAATTTCACTGCGCGAAGTCCGTATTTTACATCGTATTTGTGACTAGAATATCTTGATTATTGCCATTTATTCTTTCCTATGTGTTAGTGAGCAACCTTCTATGTAATGCTTCAAACCGCTAGCAATACATACATCAAAATAGCTCTCTGCAAAACTCTAGCCAGTTGTGCCCTAGCATAATAATTATTATTCCTCGGATTTACGCAGAAGTTCTGTAAGACCAACAATACCGTAGAGGCTGACTATTGGTTAGAATGTGCAGGTGACTGCAAATGAGTGTACACGGCTAGAAACCATTAGAAACATTAGTAGATTAATCAAACCATCTGCTTGACAGTCTTTTTATCAAAGGATAGTTGAATAGAAGTTTGTTCCTATACATTAACTTATAGTCTGCAAGTTTACATAAAGAGTATTTATAAGATAAACAACTATGTCAACCAAAGTTATCTTTAAAAGTTAAAAATCATCAGAGAGAGATGGAGAAAAATCGATTTCTTGGTAATGTTATTAGTTTTATCAACAAATGACCTTGGCCAATATTACAAGTCAATAAAAAGCTTAGGATTAATATCCCCGAAAACATTTATACTTTTATACCGTTAAATATAGATCTAGCAAATTTTAACAATAAATTATTATGCAATTGTAACGCTTTGTGCTAGCAGATTACTAATAGGTGCTAACCACACGGCCAAGAGCTTAGATATAAGGGATTTGATTTGATTTTAAGCATAGTTTATAAAGGTCCGTCAATGAGAGCAGTTAAATTAGCTTGTATTCGTGGATAAGACCTAAGATATAAGGGATGTATTGCCTAGTGGACCTCTACCAAGGTTCTTCAAATCATCACCCCCGTGGGTTAAAATGGCCCCTGCCCCAGGGGTCACTTGATTTTACATAGGCTTATACAGGGAAAAGTTCAAAATCTTGCCTAAAACTATAAGGCCCAGAGGTTAGATATTTGGAATATAGCATTTTGTAGTAGTCCTCTACCAAGATTATTCAAATCATGAAACCCATGGCCCAGGGGTCACTCGATTTTACAGAGTTACATAGGAAAATATTTTTAAAATCTTCTCCAAAACGAAAAGGTCCAGAGCTAGATATTTGGCAAGTATCATTGTCTTGTGGACTTTAACAGTGTTCAAATCATGAGCCCCGGGCCATCTCTTTCTATCTGGTTTAAAGAACCATAATTTAAAGTACAGAAAATTAAATGCAAAATGATGAGGAAACAACATTAACATGCAAGAACTTATTTTTTTCACTTAGCATAAAGAATGAAGCGTGTATCAGTCTCTTTCTGGTTTGCAGTCTCTTCCGCAAGTCATACGGTCCTAGTGGTATTTCAATGTTTAAACACCAAATCCCCCATAGCATAAACAAGGCCGAATATGTATTTTGTTCTCAATAGATTTATTTTGTTACTATTTATGTAGTTGTGTTCCAGACTGACACTGCGTAACTCTGTATGGGGAAAATGAAAACTAAAACATGTATAGAGTTGAAAATGGGCAATGTTTATTTTTGCCGAACTATTTTACAAACATTGCCAAACTATTAAAAAAAAGGTAAAATAAAGATTTCAAATTTTTCCATATCTGGGCGCAAATTATTAAAAAAAAGGTAAAATAAAGATTTCAAATTTTTCCATATCTGGGCGCAAATAACCCGCCCATTTAAAAACAACCATAGAATGAAGTAGCCAAACGGAGCGGCAAGTGGGAAAGCCGGTAGAACAGATCTAAGAACGAAGGGTGTATTATATGCTTATATGTGAAACCAGTGGAGGAGGAGAGGAAGGTGGTGGATTTCAAAACAAAGGAATTTGTTTGATACGTATTTCCCGCTTCGAACCGCTCTGATTGGCTAGCTCATTAATTATTCATAAGAACCACTTAGCTGTAAGAATTACAAAAGGTTTCTTACACTAAATCTGTCATAATCTTAACACAAAAAAGGATAGTATTTAACTATGAATTCGAAACCAGAAAGGATAGTATGGTACTAATTCTAACAATGTATCACACACATAAAATATTTTATTTACAATAAAATTCATTTATGTAGTTGTGTTCCAGACTGACACTGCGTAACTCTGTATGGGGAAAATGAAAACTAAAACATGTATAGAGTTGAAAATGGGCAATGTTTATTTTTGCCGAACTATTTTACAAACATTGCCAAACTATTAAAAAAAAGGTAAAATAAAGATTTCAAATTTTTCCATATCTGGGCGCAAATAACCCGCCAGAAGGGAAACAGGGCAATAAGTCACGCGAATTAGGGGAAATTGTGTTTATAATTTCAAAACAAAGGAATTTGTTTGATACGTATTTCCCGCTTCGAACCGCTCTGATTGGCTAGCTCATTAATTATTCATAAGAACCACTTAGCTGTAAGAATTACAAAAGGTTTCTTACACTAAATCTGTCATAATCTTAACACAAAAAGGATAGTATTTAACTATGAATTCGAAACCAGAAAGGATAGTATGGTACTAATTCTAACAATGTATCACACACATAAAATATTTTATTTACAATAAAATTCATTTATAATAAGGTATGCAATGCTAATCGCTACAACGATCAACCAAACGGTAAAATGATTTTGTGCATAACATTGATGCTATAACTTCTTCAACAATTTCGAGAGATAAAACTTGTCAAAGTCTCGTTATACTTTATAATAATTTTGAAATCTGTCCAGACACAATCATGACAGGTCAACTTAAATAGTTTATGTCAGATAACACGTATGTGAACTCAGGTGGAAATTGGGCAACAACGGGTGTGTAATTCAACTATAGTCTCCAGGTAAAAAAATGAATTTAGGAAGTTTTTATCACTTCTAGAGATATACTTTATTTCCGTAAAATGAGTATTTATGTTTCGAAAATAATCGACAAAAATATGTGGCTAAATTAAGTGACTTTTTGGGAAAAGTGCACACGTCTTAGGATTAAACAGTGAACTCGATGGATGGTAAATAAAAATTAACTTCTCACTTCTTATGCGATGAATTTAATAAAATAAATCCCAAGTGCATCTACCCATAAGGTAAGTATTTTTGCTCAGTATTAGTTTGTCTGACTCTTATTTAACCTCGAAGTTTTGTGCAAACATTCATAAAATATTTGTCTACTACTGACCACCTGTTAGATAAATTGATAAGTGTCTCTGTTATTAGCAAATATGCTGGGGGCGTAGCTGCTATAAGGCACAGCAGGCCCGGGCCTAAAGATTATTTGGATAGTGTCAAAATGCAGTAAAAACTGAGGGGGTAGAGAGTTTAAGGGTGTTGTGTGTAGTAAACTCATAGTATGTACGACTATGCACCGTGTTTCACTCCAGCGATTTTTTATAACATACACGGTATGCCTCTCCCCATGCTTGAAGGGATAGAGAAGTATCTGTCTATCTATTTTTGGCATAGCTAATGAAACAGAATCTTAGCATGAACTGATTATGTTTATGCAAACGTTTAAAACTGCATTACATCATTTGGCATGATACATGAGCTCAACAGGCCGTAGGAGATGTCCCCCCTTGCTCCACAATTTGTAAACCAAAAAAAGTAGTCACTCTTGGTTAACCAACATGATGATATACATTTTGTATTACAATAGGAAAAAATAAAAGAAACCATTTAACTTTGAGCTTAAACATACATAAGGTCACCCAAAAGATTTATTTTTCTCCTGTTGTTCTCTCCATCCGTCAACCTAAAGCCTTTATTTCTATGATATTGTAACCGAATCCACTTTTCTATTGACTTAGTTAGCAGTTGGCCGAAAACCATTCTGCCAATAAATTATCGCTGCCACCATATCAGGGTCCGTATATTGGGTGGAAGCAATGCCTCTATATTGATTGATTTTAGTAAAATGAGGAATTTTTCGCAATAGGTTCTTCTTTGAAATTGTATGTAATATAAGGACCCTGCACCATATATAAAGGAATATAAATAAGCAAGAACTTTTAATGTACAGTAATTTTATACACTAAACTTGTATATATAAATCCAGGAATATAATGAAATATCAAATGTCTAAAGCAAAGTTTCAAATGCAAATACAAACAGTCAATTATTGTCAGATGTCTCTTTCAACAGGATACTGGTGCAAAACTATAAGATATCAAATTAAACTAAACGTCTCTCAAAAGAACCCAAATATAGAACAGCACCTTTCTCTTTGCACCCAGGCAATTTATACCCCTGTATTATGTAATATATCTGAAATATAAGATTAACCTGAAATGTCAGACTAACCCGAAATATGGAATTGTACCTGACTTTTCTGGTCCTTTGAAATGGATAAATATTACTTAATGTATGAACTTGCATAAGATACCTGAAGTTACAGGTTAGCCCAAAGAGTCATTTAATAATACAGAATGGGTCTCTAGGGATTCTTGTACAATACACTACAGCAATTAACTGAATGAATAACTTAACAATTGATATAATGAGAAACAGATAAGATATTCTTAAAAGTACCTGAAGAAAGTAGCAATCAAAGATTAACCTTCTTAAAGATTAGTTATTTACTTGCAATTAAAGATATTCTTGAAATAAATATGTTGACATCTAAAATTGTAACAATATCCTAAAAATGATTAAGTTTCTGTCCAGATATGTATGATATATGATTTTGGGAATACGATTTTCAATGTTTGTTAAGATGTTTATGAGCAAATGCAGGTAAATAAGACCTTTTTACCGTGCAAAAACAATTATAATTATTATCTTTTTTCCATCAAAATATACACCAGAATGCAGCTGTGGTGATATAGAATCTCAAAATTTATCGGCGAGGGGGGGGGGGGGGGCACGTCTCCGGAACCCCTATATATTGTGTGACTACACGTGTACTTGCCCAGCTAATACCCTTATATGCATACATTTATTGCCAAAACGTAAAGTGTCTTTCCACAAAGTCTAGCGTTTTGTAAACGGCAGAAATGGCAGTAGGGAAAGTAACTTAAAAATCGAAACCAACACACTTGCTTTTAAAGAACAACCTACACACCTATTTTGATGAATTGTAAATTTAAACACTATATAGAGTGACAGTATTTGATGGTACAAGATCTAAAGGGCGTTTGCCTGTTTTGTTGATCATGGTTGCTATAGCTCCGAAGCAGATTTAAACGCTATATAGTGACAGTGGTTATGCAGTTGAATACAATAACTAAAAGGAAGGTTGCCGCCACAGTTCTGCCGTTGTACTTCGCACCATATTTTACTTTGCGTAAAAGTTGTGAAATGGAAATTTTCTATCCACAATCAACTTGCAATGTAATTGTTTACTCAGCACTAGTTTGTGCTTGACCTAATAGTCACGCAATTAATCCACATAAACAAATTGAGTTGATGCTTTTTTCGAGACTGCTGAATGAACATCTTATGTCTTCAATATTTATTTCTGCTTAAAAGTGAACCTTCGCTATGATATTAATAGCACACAGACCAAAAATCGTTCATATAACATAACGATCCAAGTTTCATTCCTTACTTTTTATACCAGGGCACTGTCCGAATAATGGGCTAATTCAGTGTTATAGCTCTTAAGTCTTTACAGACGTCTATATTTACAGGTTGAAAGATGAAACTGTTAACAACAGCCGCTATTATGCTAATACTAGCGTTTGCGTATACATACTATCAAGACAAGACAAATGATAGACTTGCTGTATTGGAAGGACTTCCAGATGAAGAATATGACTATATTGTAATTGGAGGGGGATCGGCTGGTTCCGTGGTTGCAGCAAGACTTTCCGAAGATAAGGAGTCAAAAGTCCTGCTCCTTGAAGCCGGGGTACATTATGACGAAAGCGAAAACTTCCACATTCCTTTGATGTGGCCGGTCCTTCAACAGACACAATATGACTGGCAGTTTTATACGGAGCCACAGAAGCAATCATGTCAAGGTCTAAAGGACAAGCGAGGTTATTGGCCACGAGGTAGAGCTCTCGGTGGAAGTAGTGTTCTGAATTCAATGCAATATACACGTGGAAGTCCTTTTGACTTTGATGAATGGGCTAACGCTGGATGTGAAGGCTGGGGTTTTAAAGATGTACTACCATACTTTCTTAAATCAGAAGATATTCAAATCGATGAGTTGCAAGCATCCAAATACCATAGCAAAGGTGGACCTCTTGCAGTCTCGCATGGATATTTAACAGAATTAGCCAATGTTTACCTCAGAGCAGGACAAGAACTTGGTTATAACGTAACAGATTATAACGGCAAAGATCAAGAAGGTTTCAGTATTGCACAGAAAACAATACGCAATGGCGTCCGCAGTAGTACCGGCTTAGAGTATCTCGGAAGAGCTAAAGGGCGAGACAATTTACATATTTCTGTTAATAGCTTTGTGACTAAAATTGATATTAATGATAAGCATACACAGGGAGTTTTCTTTATAACAGGTGGTAAAAAAAGATACGTGAAATCAAAAAAAGAAGTTATTCTTTCTGCAGGTGCCATCAACTCCCCACACATACTCATGTTGTCAGGTGTTGGACCGGAGAAACATTTGGCTGAGATGAAGATTCCCTTGGTTGCTAACCTTCCAGTCGGTGAAAATCTGCAAGATCATCAAGTACTTATAATGAACAGCAATATCAACAAACCCTATAGTATAACACTGAATGATGTCACAAGTCTATGGTCATGGTTGCAATATAGCTTTTATGGTGATGGTCCGATATCTATCCCAGGTTTAGAAGGATCGGCATTCCTCCATATTGATGAAAATAAACGCGGAAAAGCTTATCCTGATATTCAGTTGGTATTCTTCAGTTTCCTTGTACGGAATAACCTGTTCAACTTCAACAATGAGTTAGAAGAACAATATTTAGAAAAGGAAGAGGACTCGCATGGTTTCGTTACATCTATTTGCTTAACTCGTCCAAAAAGCAATGGACGCATTACCCTTAGAAGTGCAGACCCGTTTGATTATCCTAAAATTGACGCAGGCTATTATACTGACAAAGCTGATGTTGACACCCATCTAGGCGGTATACGAATTTGGGAAAAACTCACAGAAACAAAAACTTTTCGGGAGTTAGGTGTCGACATCAACCAAATGAAATTGAAAGTTTGCTCCAATTACGAATATCGAACAGATGAATATTGGGAATGTCTCCTTCACCAGGCTGCAGTAACAGAGCATCATCACTCCGGTACTTGTAAAATGGGTGCTGTGAACAATCCAACAGCTGTCGTTGATCCTCAGCTTAGAGTGAAGGGCATTAAAGGGCTCAGAGTCGTGGATGCTTCGGTATTCCCTAACGTTACATCTGGAAATATAAACGCACCTACTATAATGATTGCTGAGAAGGCAGCAGATATGATTCGTGGAAAGGACACTGTAAAGAAATTTAGAGAAAATCTACCAAGTTTCTAACATTGTTAATGTAATAACTACATGCAATAAGCAAGAAAATACTGAGAATATGGCGAGACTTTAAAACCTTGCTACTGCTTTATAGAGAAAGATTATAGAGATTAATTGTATGTTTTGCGGGTAATGCATTTTTCTTAGAGTGCGGAAAACTGGTACTTTCACTACATTTTGCCATATCGATATAATATACATTGTACATGTACTTGTATACTTCAGTTTTCACACAAATTAACAAATTTTCATGCCCGAAAGTCAATTTATCAATATCATAATGTCTACTCAACGTTCAAACGATCGTCGGGCAATAAACATGTTAGTGTAATGATAACCATCGACCAACGATAACGACTCATATGTACGCATAAAAGTGGAACTATCAATTGAAATGTGTGTATACTTAATGGATATAATGTTTAAAATGTCCGTATTTTACGTCGTATTTGTGACTAGAATATCTTGATTATTGCCATTTATTCTTTCCTATGTGTAAGTGAGCAACCTTCTATGTAAAGCTTCAAACCGCTGTGTTATAACTACATAGCATAATGACTAATGCACAGAACGAAATTACTTAACTACAGAACATAATGACAAATGCATAGAACGAAATGACGTAACTACAGAGCATAATGACTAATGCACAGAACGAAATGACTTAACTACAGAACATAATGACAAATGCACAGAACGAAATGTTATAACTACAGAGCATAATGACATATGTACATAACGAAATGTTATAACTACAGAACATAATGACAAATGCACAGAACGAAATGACGTAACTATAGAGCATAATGACATATGTACAGACTACAGAACGAAATGACTTAACTATAGAGCATAATGACAAACGCACAGAACGAAATGATTTTACTACAGAGCATAATGACATATGTACAGAACGAAATGTTATAACTACTGAAAATAATGACAAATGATTTGACTACAGAGCATAATGACACATGCACAGAACGAATTGTTGTTACTACAGAGCATAAGGACAAATGCACAGAACGGAATGCTATTACTACAGAGCATAATGGCAAATCTACAGAACGAAATGATAAAAGTCATCACAAGGCAGCTTTGGCGTTCAATACTTATCAACTTAGAGCTAGTCGGAGCTTACACACCTCCATTACCCTATAATATTAAATATGCACTTTCTTCTTTGCTAATCATAAAGTACAACATTTCTATGGGATACTTACACAGACAAAATTTATTCTAGACTTTGTGTTATTAGCGGAGTATTATTTCGTGATGGATTTATAAAGTTGTTAACCTGAAAGGACAAAAAAACGGCGATCCGCAGTAGAAAAGTTTTAAAGACACATAAGAAAGACAATTTAGAAAAAATGTCTGTGACAAAATTACGAGAAGAGCTTCAAATGAAAGGAATTAGCGTCCCAACTTCATTCACTAAAACAATTCTTATGGCTTGGGGATGAACCTCCGCTCTTGGTGCCTCCAACTACATCTTTTGCTGGAGGCAATATCGGAGGTTCTTTGGGCATTCACCTGTCTATAATAACAGCCTTGTCCCCAAGAAAGGCGAGAGCAGACTGGCTCGGTTACACCAGACTTGATATTTGTATTACTCAATTTATGTCACTTGTAATCATTTAGTATAGTGATTGTTTCTATGAAATCATGTTTAATAGCACATGTTATTCAAGCCACGGTGTATCAAGCCAGTTGTTTGCCAAAAATAAATTACTTAGAATTTCGCTGGTGTTTTGTCAGTTACTTTGTAGTATGCAGTTTGAGTATTAAGTTCTTTCTACTGGCGTCATGATGACAAATAACAAAAGTTAAAGTCACAAATAAACGTTCAGGTACATATGAAATTACATATTGATAACATGATTATATAAATTGTCTGTAACCGAATTGTGTCTGTGATCGTAAGTGCTCAGGGTCAGTCCAAGAGTGTAACAGATTCTCTCAGCATTTCCTTCCCCTTTACAAAATCTTGCCGTAAAATCCTTGAAAGACTAAACTTCCTGAGCAGGTTTATATGTGAAAAATAGTTGCCGGCATTTTTTGTATACTATACTAATAACAACTTGTTATTATATAATTGATTAGAACTCAATATTAAACGATGGTTTAAGATGTCCACGGCCACCTGTTCTAATGTGCCTGATTGTAGTAAAATACTTAAAACACCCAACTCTTACTATAGAATAAACACCTTTCATATGTATTTAAATAATTTGATTAATTATGGATGGATTTTTGTGTAACAAAGCGCATAAACCCAGTTATGAATGTTATATGCAGCACCTCGCTTAAAGTTTTTGGCTATGTGGCTTTTACCCAAATGAAATGCCTCTACGGCGACCTATTATCGGAAAGCTGACATAACCACGAAGACAATTTTTGGTCTAGAAAATACTTGTTTGTTTATTGTCCAATGAAGAATGATCTTAAACATGTACAATTCAAGAATATATCATGAAATGTTTCTTATTCATTAAACAATATGTACAGTTGAACCTGTCGTTGTGGTTACAGCCAATATTGGTATTTTAAAGCAGGCTTTACACTAAATACAGATGTTTCTAACAGCTAATTATTTTGTTAATTATATAATAGTTTCATCTGTATTTTATAAATTTAAATAGGGAAAATTTGCTTGTTGTGAAAGGTACAATACAATGTATGTAATTTTAACGAGCATCCACTTATATTATTTAGGAGCGGATCAGCGGCTCAGTGGTTAACGCGCTGGGCTTGTAATCCAGGGATTGCAGGTTCGATCACCCGCTCATCTACTAACATAACCAATGGTCTTATGGATGAAACCTAAAACCGAGGTCCGATATATCGGTGCTGTTCACCGGGCATGTTAAAGAACAAGACGGATGGATGGATTATCCGGTACCAACGATGAAACACTAAAATAAAATACATGTAATTATATTAGTTACCTATATTAATTATCAATAAAACAGACAAACTTGAAACTCAATGTTTCAAGTAATTATTTTGCAATTGAATTAATACATGAAGATAAAAGTTACAATATAAATCAAATTTTAATCATGAAGACAAAAGTTAAAACATGAATCAAAATTTAAAATATAGATGAAGTTAAAACATAACTCAAATATCAAAAACGAAGATGCACAAACCTGAAATAATCACGAAGACAATTCTCAGTCTAGAAAATACTTGTTTGCTAATTTTCCAATGCCAAGAACAAGTATTTTTAAAGGTCTTCGTAATGAATTGGATAAAAAACCTTTTGATTGGTCAGAAACATATTTTGGCCCCGCCTGTTAGCCATCTGATTAGTTCACCAAGTCAGTTGCTCAGCCAATCGCTCAACAGATGAAGAGAAAAAATATGCCAAAGAGCTAACGCTGGAAAACTTCGGCCCTAATAGAAAGTATTTAAAGGTCTTTGTAATGTTTTGGATAAAAAAACTTTTGATTGGTCCGACACTTATTTTGACTCCGCCTGTTAGCCATCTGATTGGATCACCAAGTCAGTTGCTCAGCCAATCGCTCAACAGTTGCTAAAAAACATGCCATGGAGCCAAAGCTGGGAAGGTGTTTAGTTAAATCCTGCCTAGTATGGATGTACGTGTATCCTGAAGCTTTGATCATTATTCAAAGGTATGACATTAAAATTTCTCATCAATTACATGTACAATAAATTGATACTAAACATGATTATTGGGTATCAAAATACAAGTTCTGTTATTATGCTGCATTATGTAATAAAATATATGATAAATATGCAATACAATAGAATACATGTGCAATACAAATTTTATTTATAGATGGTATGTCATATAATAACACAGTAAACATTAGCTGTGTATAGCTTTTGACCGACCTATATGCATCATATTAATAATATAAAGCATTTTCAAAGTATGTTTCTGACGTTTTGGAAAACATTTGACAAGTTGTTTAAACTTGGTTTTGATCAAATGCTGCTCTGTTACTTTGCAGAAAATCAGGTTGATGCTTGTAATTTCATTTTTACTGAGTTTGTTTCACAAACCAAGTTCCCTTGGATGAACTTTTCGGAGTGTATCTCCATTCATATACTGCAAAGATCGATAATACTTCGCTACACTTATCAGGAGTAGTAGTCTTTAAATATCATTCTTTTAATTTATAGTTTAGGGAGTAGGGTGATCTAGGTTGTGATGTCTCAAAAATCGTATTTTTTTTTAAATCTTTATTTCAATAAACCAGCTGGAACTATTCATACCTTTCACTGTAAAATTTTTAAATTTTGCAAATGTCTTTCAGCACTCACAGCCTTCATTTTGCATACAAGTTTAAAACTTTCACATGAATTGTTCTTCACCTAACCCTTTTCCATTATGCTATGAAATCTGGAAATTGTACAATATATGAAAAAATAAAATATGTTTAAACTAAACTAATTGTTCTTCAACTAGCAAGAAACCTGTTATCAAATATGGTGCCGGGTCTGCTACCGTTTGAGCAAGAGAAAAGAATTGCTTCAACATTATTGTCTGAAACAGTTCCAATTGAGTAATATGTTTGTGGGATGGTATTACTGCTTCTAGACCAAAGACCTATAACAAAACTGGAATATCATAGGTTTTGATTACTGAAAAGGATTGCCACAGCACCTCTGAGCAGAACATGCAAATACCAGTAAAATTAGCGTAATCATGTGTGTTGTAGTTCGGTAAAATCTTCATTGTGTCATAACTTTTGGGTGGATAAAAAATTTATTATAAAAGGACGCTTTACCGGCATTTTTTTTCGATACACTGTATGTTATTCTTGAAACTTGCATTTGTTTATCATTTTATGTACATCTAGTTTATTTAGCTCACATGAGCATAAAGAGCAAAAGGGTGAGCTATTGTTGCTGTGTGTCAACATATTGCTTCAAACATCTAATCCTAAACCGATTGACACAAGTTGATGAAAATAAGCAGTTATGTTTTTGAGGTGGTCCTCTACCAAACATGTTCAAAGAACTCTTTTCCGTGCAGAACTACGCAAACAAAAAGGGAAAAACATTAAAAACAATAATTTCTGGAACTACACTGGGCCATGTAGCTTATATATTTTGGATGTAGCATTGCCTGTTGGACTTCTACAAAGGTTGTTCAAATCATGACCCCCGGGGGTCAAAATGGTCTCCAACCCATGATTGACTTGATTATACACATAATAGGCTTATATAGTGAAATCTTGTCTAACACAGGAAGGCCGAGAGCTTAGATATTTGGAATGTAGCATTTTGTAGTGCTTCTCTACCAAGATTTTTCAAATCATGAACCCTGGGTCAAAATTGACCCCACCCTAGCATCACTCAATTTTACAAAGAGTTATATTAGAAAATATTTAAAAATCTTCTCCAAAACAAAAACTTTGGTAAAGTATCATCATCTTATGGACTTCTAGAAGTTTTGTACAAATCATGAACCCCAGGTGAATTTTACATAGGCTTATATAAGACAATCTTTAAAACCTTTGTCTCAAGACACAAGGCCTAGAGCTTAGATACTTGGCAGATAGCATTGCCTAATGGTCCTCTACCAAGATTGTTCAAATCATGACCCCAGTCATATTAGACCCTGCACTGGGGCTCACTTGATTTTAAAATCGACATATATAGGAAAATCTTTAAAAGATCTCTTGTGAAAGTACATAACGACAACACACAAAAGTTGATACAAATTTACCCGTAACTGAAGATTTCATGGTTGACAACAACAAATACTATTAAGTTTGGTGAAACATTGTCCAATGGTTTAGATGTTTAAAGCTGTAATATGATTATCTCTTGTTGCGGGTTAGCCGGCAGAGTACTGGTTCTTTTGGAGAGGTGCTGTTGTGACACCAGTACAGATCAAACCCAAAATATCTTGGGTTTCTCAATCAACAAGAATCTGTTACTGGACTTGAAAAAACAAACTATAATCTATCTGATTTGACATACATAATTTATTGAAATTGTGAAACAAATGCATTTGAAACAAAAGAACAATGTACGTGGTACACTCACTTCATATTCTAATTCTCTGAATTTACATACATTTTTAGACTATAGTTCTAAAATTTCAGAAATTTCTTTCCATTTAAAGGTGTATTCTTGGAAACATTCCCAGACTTCTATTTATGCTCTGCAAACTTTCAGTTGATTCAACTCTTTAAAATATATGAATATTTATAAACTGACAAAATGGACCGGGTAAAGACTGTAACAAAGGAATGTACCTTTTAACATTTGACCAAAAACAAACAGAACTGTCACGATACCACACCTTTCTACACAAGTTTCTATTGTAAATCCAGTCTATGTGTTTGTGTACAGGAAGCAGGAATTTATTTCTTCTCATCTTCACTGACCAGAAAATATGAAATATTAAAGAACAGAACAAATGTGTGCCTACATTTGTACTTACTACATAAATTGACTAATTTTCATTTATAGCACTTTCATTTTTTTAACACTTTAACAAAATGTACTAACAAAGTTACTTTTGATAAAATCAAGTATGCAACATGTTCTATTTTAGACAAAATGTGGTTACTATATAAAACATATCAGAACAGCATGATTATGCATTTTAAACACATATTAGTTTGAAATTCCCTATATAAATTTGAAATTCCCTACATAAGTTTGTACTTCTCTATATAAGTTTGTATTTCCCTATGTTGCAATCTCTTTGGATAGTATGGTGATAAATGATTAACATCTTGCATAGAAACCCCACATGCTGTATGACTGCCATGCATGAAATAGTAAAATGCTAGAAGAAAGTAAAATACAGTTCAACCTCCCCGAACAACACCTCCCTAGAGCAACAACTTCTCTTAAAGGGACATACCCTATAACCGATGTCAAACTAAATAACCTCCAAAACATAAATAATAGAATCCTTTGAAGTATTATAACTTAACCTAAAAGTTTCAGCTATGCATTCCAAGTCATTATTGATAAAATCAGCGGTTTAAAATATACTGCAGTACTGTAAACCATTCAATAACCTATGTAGAGTTGTTGTTGTACAATTAATGGGTGGATGCGATTTATTACAGAAAGCCTCTATATTTATTAATGGTGGTAAAATGAGGCATTTTTCACGATAGGTTCTTCTTTGAAATTGTATTCATTTATCGTTTACGTTCATTGAACCCATAATCTATGTTTCGAGAATATAATCTGCTAGATGTAGGGAGTGCCCCTTTAAAAGTTACATATTTCATTTCCTGTTGTGAATCGACCCCTCTCTACAGCAAACACATTTCTGTGATCCCAAGACTGTTCACTTCCGAGAGGTTGCACTGTATATTTTAAAGGCAGAATAACCAAAACACACTTCAAACTATGTTAATACAATCTGTAACAGATATTCTGAAAAGTGTACAGCACTTCAACAGAAGTTATACAATGGTACATATTCAAGGCTGAGATTCCACAACCCCTTTTTTAAGGTTTGCAGTAATAAAGACAATTCCAGATTGCATTTCTAAACTTAAAAAGTCCCATGATCACTAGGTAAGATACAATTATCTGCTTGACTCAACAACCAAGAAAGATGTCTTACCAGCAAAAATGATCATTATTGCATATTCTAAATGTTGATTTTTCCGGTCAAAAGTACATGTTCATTATAAAAAATAGCATGGAATTTTTTTTTAATGAAAATGGGAACAAAAGTAGCATTTTTTGACAACATTTTTTTGTGGAATGGAGACATAAGTACGAAAGAAAGGCATGCACCACTACTGTTTTAACATAAATAAAACACAGTTCTATCATTCTATCAGTGAAGTCATTATTCTACATATTAGTACATACAGTAAAGTCGCCATGGGGCTTATTGACGTATTTTCTAAATCTTTTTAAGATCTAATAACACACTATCTCATTAAAAAAAATCTGATATATACATTTTAAATAGTATAGGACTGAATACTGGAATGAATACTGCCTTGTAAAAACAGAATAGGGAATGTTGACTTCATTTACACATAGTTGTGCAAGTTTTGTAAATTTCACATCACAGGCTTTTTCTACAGCTACTGTGTTTCTGCATTAAATTCTCAATATCTAATTTATACTATATAGGCCTTGTACCATTCAATAGTAACTGAATCAGACACTTAATACCAGCATCAAAAGTTTCAAATTCTGATGCAGGTACCTTATTGAAATCTTTGATAACATTTGAGAGGAAAACTGGGAATCAACTTTCAAATCCAGTGTTCATTCATGAACATAGCTAGTTCTTATTCATGAACCGGTCAGTTTCTCATTCATGAACAGGTCTGTTTCTCATCCATGTACAAGACTGTTTCTCATTCATGAACAGGTCTGTTTCTCATCCATGTACAAGATTGTTTCTCATTCATGAACAGGTCTGTTTCTCATCCATGTACAAGACTGTTTCTCATTCATGAACAGGTCTGTTTCTCATCCATGTACAAGACTGTTTCTCATTCATGAACAGTTGTGTTTTCCCAAGTGTACTATGTGAAAGCTCTCATTTCGTTATTGAAAGTTGTACAGTATTAAGTGGTTCAAGACCTTACTATGTCAGAACAAAACAAAACAAGCAAAGCAGTTTACAAACACCAATCCTATATATTCAATATAATCTACTGCATTGCATTTCATTAATAGTAAAATAGAAGCATAACAAATGAAAAATTCATTATATTGCAGGAAGAGTGGCTTGGCCCAGGATTTCACTTCAACATGTCTAAAGAAAGGCCTGCCTGCCACCATACGACGTGTCCTGTACTTTCTTAAATATCTAAAAGACATCTACTTTAGACAGTATAGTGCAAACATAAAACTAATTGTAACATAACTTCAACAAATCACAAAATATAACAAATTACACAGCATACAAATATTGCATTTTAATAATAGCACTAGCCTTATGCATATATGTAGGTAATATATCACCATTTATACAATAATCCCCCCTGTAAACAAGCTTAATATAGCTTGTGTTTTATAAAGTTCAAGAACATTTAAAATCCTCTATGTCTACCCTATAGTCAAATATTTTCAATCTATTCTTTACATGATATAAAGATAGGCTTCCAGGCAAAATATACATGTATTAAAAATTCAAGATTTGTCCAGGCTGAACTTTGCATTCATCCCCTCATGTATAACAGGATAGTCCACCCTTGACAGTGCATTATATTATATTATTTAATAACCCTGTATTGTTTAAACAAAAACATTTTACAGTTAATGGAAAAAAAAACCAGAAATATTTTTTTGACAACCATATTTAAGCATTTAAGCAGAAAGCATACAAAAAATTGTACCGTCAGATTCTGCCAAGTTATAAACACAATATATGTAAATAAACTGAGTGTGTTTCAGTAGAATTCATATTCACAATACTGTATTAACTCATCAGATGGTTACGGCGGGATAGTTTTGCCTTAATCAAGAAAGTATGAGGCCAAAAAAATTGAATGTGAGTTTCCTGCCTCCTCATTGGTCAGGTGTTTTTTTTATTTATTATATTTTGCCTTTTTTTACTCAAAAACTCGAAAATTGGTTGATTTGATCCTTCTGCCATTAAAAAAGTTTAAAGTTGGCAATAGAAAAGTAAGGTCTGTCATGGGACCGGAAACACACATACTAGTACTGCTTTTTTGCCTGAACAAAATGGTTACATAGAAAGGTAAGTTTTTTAAAGCATTACAAACACTACCTCGGGAAAATTATATAAATAAATTAACATTTATTTTTTAGCTCTTTTTCATGGTTTGAGGTTTAAGTGTATGACCTGCCATGTTCTGGCAATGTTGGAGTAAGAGTGTTAACAGAAACTATCTTTCAAAAAATTCTTAAAATAAATAGTCTGAATTTATTTAGCTTCTGTTTTTCAGTACATCAATTATTTCTATATAGAGAATACTCTGCAGACACACATGTAACACATACATAAACATATCACTGACTTTTTCATATATGTGGAAATGTGTAAAGACATATACATATAATAATCTCAATAAAACTTTACATATATACAATATTCAATAAAATGTGATATATAAAGAAAAACAATGTCTAGACGTATGTGGGTATCTTATACATTATTACTGTAAATTCATGTCAATTTATAAGCATAAAATTTTGTGGATTTTAAATAAAATGCAATTTAGTTGTGGATTTAAATTTTTAATGCAAAAATCGTAATGTCCAATGTTTCTTTTTTTGTTTAGAAATAAAATTCATGGTTCAATCTATCCACCAAATCCACAAAAGATTTGTGCCCCACAAGCAGTAATGGTTTCATAAAAATGTTCATTTTCTCACAACATATTAGGAGTGTTTTTCGTGGCAACTTAAGGTGCATTTTGTAGATATATACATATGAATGAATACTTAACAACTTCAATCTATTGCACACGTGATTACAGACATTCGACAAATTCTCAGTTGTAAGTTCACATAATGTTATCATATAACGTAAGTGCAAAATGTGTTCAATAGTGCATTCTTTATCTACTTCCTTAGTAACACAGCATCTTTAACTTGTGCTCTAATAACATACACAAGAAACTCGTGCAGCAAAATTATGTGTAATGTATTGCACAGGACTAATATTTCTTCATAAGCATAAATCAACTTAACTTGCAGGCTTTTCAACTGGTCAACAGACAGTAACTGTTGGTAGAATTTCACACACTAGAAATTGACATGTAACAAATAGAATTTTTTTTTTGACTCAAAACATGCTTTTTGTGAAAATTGAATGCATCAGCAAAATTAAATGAGATTTTTTTATTGGGCAGGCTTTAATAATAAACCTTGAAAAACTACCAAGTCATTTATGAAAACATTTCACCAAATCAAACAACCAAACTGGAGAAATGATAAATATAGCATCCTATTACCTCCCTTTATACAGCAGTAAGAAACCCAACACACTTTGCATGTAGAGCTATGGACTGGAAACAAACTGTAACACATTTCAATATTTCATGGGACAAGTCTTATTTTAAAATATGCTGGCAACTTTATATCATAAAATATGTGCAACTAGCAGAGGTGTTATTCAATACATAACATGGATTAGCATTTTTGACTGAATTTGTTCAAAGTAACTTCCGGCACACCAAAGTATTGAAGAACAATATTGTTATGTTTTGGTTTGCCAACATAGGCAATGTTTAACACTTGTTCTTTATGCACTTCTTGAGTTATTACTATGATTACAAACAAGTTTTATTTTATTTTCCTACGAGATGTATTCATTCTAGTCTTTGTGGTGCATTCATGTGTTTTCAGCTAACAAGAAT
>JAFMSR010002802.1:0-19973 GCA_022818135.1 Saxidomus purpurata | reverse complement strand
ATTGAATCAAAAGAAGATTTTTCTGTTGGGGCCATCTAAATAAGTTTTGAAACGTGACAAAGCGCATGTTTGGCTAAAACAAAACTATAAAGAAAGAAGGTTCAGCATAATATTACACTTTTATATACATGTTCATAAACTGTAGATAAAATTCTACGAAGACGGGTTTTATCATTTAGATACATCTGTGCTGGCGTTTGCTTACATCAGGGCTCAACATTATTTTGCGAATGCACAACGATGTATCGGATATTTGTCTACTGTTTTGCTAGTTTTCATCATTTCGGACATAACCGTTAGGTACCCACTTAGGTGTATAAACGTTTTGCGTGAACGTTTGTTTGCTTTTTCAGCAACACTACAATACTTGCCATCAAACAACTTGTCTTGAATAGAGCCATAAGCGTTGGCACAAATTGGAGATGTCCGCGAATATCAAATAAACTGACTTCACTCACTCGAATATGTGATACACTAGAATGGCAGTGGTGTCGGCAAAGGACGGACAGTATCTGTTTTCCCTGCATATTTAAAATTTATATTCTCGTGAAGTTATTGGTTCACGTAGTACTTGAAAGACTGCAGCGCATTCGATTTAATGATTTTATTATATTATCTTTTTAACCCATGACACTTGTGAATCCATTACCATTTCAATGATAATAGCACACCGATCAAATGTTTTGCACCTTTACAGTTAATGCAGTTATAAAGGAAAGATTGACATCGCACTGGAAATCAACCCGTAAACATTTATATTGTTATAGTAGTGAAACAAATTCGTTCAACTCAACGCAAAGAAAATGAACGGAAAGTTTGAATATGATTGTAAAAGGCATAAATTTTATCATATTGCATTCAATATCATTTGTAAATAACTTTTCACAACATTTACAGATACATGTAAACTCTTACTAGGATGACTATTGAACAAATTATTCAGCAGGTCAGTGTTGAAATGTAATTGTTGTATATTTTTCGAACAGTCATTTTAGCTTTTTCTTTTTAAAATCTAGTTAAAATGCGCCGGTTTTCTGTGAATGCAGGTAAGTACCAGATGGAGCACATGTGAGAATAGCAAGCCAATAGCTAAAAACAACACCAATACATTTTAAATATCAACTTGACTCCTGATGATACGCCAATAGTTGTTTAATTTATTGCGCCCAGAATACATAAAGACAAATAGTGTTACACAATCTGGCAATCCATTTTACAGGCCTCAAACTTAAATTGGATAGCATAACAGTTAATGTACCAGGTTTTTACCATATGTATATTCCACGGGGATACATGAAAAGGCAAATATTTATGACAGCTTTTAATTTACAAGAGTATATAATTGATTGAATTTTTCACCATATATTTTAAAATTTGAACAATTAATGTTTACTGACATATGAAGTTTGTTTTATACAGTGCAATAAAGGTTTAACTGAAAAAAAGTGTTTTTTCATTGATCAGTTGATAGTTAGGGAAGAGAATTCAGTTTATTACCATTGAAGCGACCTTATTACAGGCATCCCAACGACTAGGTTTTCACTACTATTGCACATTCGTTAATGTTTAAAGGGTTATTTTTGTGATTTTTTTTTTTTTTTTTTTTTTTTTTTTTTTTTTGTTTTTTTTTTTTGGGTGTGGGGGGTTTTTTTTTGGGGGGTGGGTTTTTGGTACTGGCTTCTAAACATGTTTTAGTTTTTTATTTTCTAAACATGTTTAGAATTTAATATGAATATACCTGCATTTCAATTTCGTTTTAGGCATTGAGGTTAGAATGATGCACAAACACGTACTACCCTGAAATCCTTAAAATGGTTTTAATGGGACACTTGCTACATCTAGCGGATTATAACCTCCACACATTAATAATGTGTTCAATGATCGTTAATTGATATTAAATAAAAACAGTTTTTAAGAACAACATACCTAAAAAATGCCTCATTTTAGCACAAATATTCAACAAAGAGACCTTCTGTAATAAGTCGCTATGCACTCATTAACTGTGCAACAACAACTTTACATACATTATTGAAAGTTTTATGTTATTGCAACATATTTTTAAACGGCAATTTTACCGATCATGACTGTAATGTATATATACTTTTAGAAATATTCTATGTTTTATGTTTTTGAAGATTTTAACACCAGTTTTAGGGAGTGACTCTTTCAGCATGCGTATTTAATGTGTCACATGTAACCAGTATGGGCGAAACATTCATATGTCTAAAGAGTTTGTTTTAATCTTTCAATATTATTATTTTGTATTTCATATGTTGGTTTTTACTTAATTGTTATTCATGCTTAGTTCTATTAGTATCTGTACGATTAAAGAAAGGATCATATTTAGTGTTGTTCATTGCTCAACAATTATCCCGACAAGATTGTTTGCGATACGGAATGACGATTTCTGGTAATGACCGACATAGCAGGTCATAGGCAGCTTCCACTACTGCTTGCCTCCCCACTGACAGCCTTCACTTCTGCTTGTCTTTCCGCTGGCAGCCTTCACTCTGATTGTCACCCCACTGGTAGGCTTCACTAATGATTGTCTCTCCCATTGGCAGCCTTCACTACTGCTTGCCTCCCCCACTGGCAGCCTTCACTACTGCTTGCCTCCCCACTTGCAACCTTCACTTGCCCCCACCGTCCTGACAGCCTTCACTACTGCTTGCACTTTCACTATTGCTTGCTTCCCGGTAGCTTATTTAGTAATTTGAAAGAATAGACCCTGTAGTATTGAGAGAGTGGAATCAGCGGTTAAAAGAAAGGACAACTTCTTTTATAAGATATGATAGGGCATATCCCTTACGATTTTGTCGGAGGAAACGCGTGTTGAAGCAATGAAGGATGTTGATGATAGTGACAAGCGGGTCACCATGCGGGGGATTGAGAGATTTGCGATCAAACCGAGTGTAGTTATGGGAATGTATATTGAACATTACCAGAACAGTTTCACACAAGGACATGTAGCACTAGGTGGATCCCTCGCTTGAAAACAAAACTTTCCATCTTTAATAAATATACGGCGAAATGCGGGAAAGTTAATATTATTGCAGATGTCTTTTTTATAAAGTGACAAACACTGCTTTAAACGTCTCGAATTTCTAAAATTCCGTAAAAGCTTGAATGAATGACTTTATATACTTTCATATTGCCTCGTCCACTTTGTCTTAGAGAGTTCGTTCAGTTTTGAATGATACTGCACATTGTACAGTATTATACGATACCGAACATTTTTTGTTCAGTACTGTACGAAACTGAACGGTGTTATTATACGATACCGAACTTTTGTTGGGTTCAGTATTGTATGAAATACTGAACGTTGACAAGTTGGGCAATCCTAATGACCAGCTGTTTTTTAGAAATTGTTTTTATGGCATTTTATATCTGGAAGTTTGACAGTTTAAATATTTACATAAACTATGTCCTTAAAAGTAACTTGAAACTGTAATACCTTTAAAGACTAGTTGATAGAAAATGAATATCATTATTCAAATAATTACAATGTAGATGTTTAGGGCAAGAAATTAGCTCTGGTTATGAAAATTATTGGTACGTGTATCAATCGAATCTTGAATTGAGACTTGATTTAGATAGATTCAGAAGGGAGAGCAAATAGATTTAATTACGTATATCAAGATGATTTATACACGTTTCAAAAGACAAACCTAAGTCTTGCGTTTTAAAAACAAAATGGCGGACAACAACTGAAATTATTCCATGTTTATTTTGATAAATGACGCCACCGTGTAATCAACAAATACTGTATCGGGTGTGTTAAAAGGTTGTGCATAAAATGCTCTTACATGATACTCATGCATGTCATGTCCCGGGCATGCATGACGGCCAATGTGCAGTTGTAGTATTAAAATAGCTTTATTAAGAACGAACCCACGTACAATGCAATAACACTGTTGTAATGGTCGCAAATATTTTTACGGTGACGCCGACGGCAAGCTCATTATTCCTCCTAAATCAACTCCTTCCAGATAATATTTCGCAAGACAAATTGAATAACCTTTAAAAGTGTCGGTAAGAAATAAA
Source organism: Saxidomus purpurata (assembly GCA_022818135.1). Lineage (NCBI taxonomy): Eukaryota > Metazoa > Mollusca > Bivalvia > Venerida > Veneridae > Saxidomus > Saxidomus purpurata. The sequence continues at coordinate 15,929 of JAFMSR010002802.1, read as the reverse complement.
AAAAAATTAACGATTTTAAGTGGCGTATGAACGATTGTAATGAATGACATTTGAAATTCTTTTGTGGCACAGAGGTGACATGTGTATGTTTTTATTTATCTCCTGCGCACGAGTAACTACGTCGTGCGCACGAGTTCCTTAGTCGTGTGCTCGAGTTACTAAGTCGTGCGCACGAGTTAATAAGTCGTGCGCACGAGATACTATGTCGTGCGCACGAGATAATAAAATCGTGCGCACGGGTTACTATGTTGTGCGCACGAGTTACTAAGTCGTGCGCACGGGATACTATGTCGTGCGCATGAGATACTATGTCTGATTTGATACTGATTTGACTGACTTAATTATCTCGTGCGCACGACATAGTATCTCGTGCGCACGAGACAATTAAGTCAGTCGAATCAGTTCCCTACATTGACTTAATTATCTCATGCGCACGACTTAATTATCTCGTGCGCACGACATAGTATCTCGTGCGCACGACTTAGTATGTCTTGCGCACGAGATAAATAAAAAATACACATGTCACCTCTGTGCCACCGTAGGTTCGTGATTACATAACTATGGACGATTATGTTTTCATTCTCCAAATTTGTTTTAAATTTGTTTAAACATGGACATAGTAGCATCTAAGATGAGTATGGCAAGCCATATACGCAAATTTACCATAAAGAGATAGTTGTTTCTTTACAGATTGAATTAATTGCAAATATTTCAGATTATAAATTGATCCAAGAACTGACACACGCACAAACGCGACATAGAAACACAAATCAGAGGTTTTGTGTTTGGAGGAACAATATCACACGGGCAAAACAGGACTAAGACGCCGTAATTATTTAAATAATCACACTCAATCACATTTACGAAAGTCGCGCAGGTTTTCATAATCTAGGTGTGATTAATCTATTTGTCGAGTTGGTGATAGTAAAATTGTCTCCATCCTTTTAAATTTTAGGCTCATCCATAAAAATTGCTCTTTGCGAGAAACTGTTCGAAATTAGATGCAAGTAATTACGCAGGAGTAATACATGTTATCTTATTTTCAGTTTTGACATGCCTTTACATGGCTCACTTGTTTCAGGGCAAATGCTCCGTTTTCTACATCCAGCTTTGGTGACCGTTGTTTGTAGAAGGGTTGGTATGTAATAAAGACTACCTTCATATAAAAATTCACATGAAAGTCGGATAAGTGTTCAAATGAGAAGTTGTCCGATAAAGAGTTTGTTCTTTAAATGTGCGGCCATTTTATGTAACAATGAACACCGGTTTGTACTTTTTTCTGTTATTACCCTAGCCATCATTTTGTGCAGTAAATCAGGAGCAATTGGAAATTTTAAAAGGGGTTGTCCAATGAACATTTCTGAAGTATAGGGACAATAGCTCATCGGTTTAAGAGTAAATATTTTTAAAGCTACACTCTCTTAAGTTCTGTTTTCATTTGTATAGCTGAGCACAACCATTTGAATATTTTTGACCAATAGTCGATAAAACGCTGTTTGAAAGGCCAAACCATATTTTGCAAATCTTGAAAAGAAAAAAGCCACAGGAAAAAGTAATAAAAAAGCTGAAAGTAAATAAACAAAATGAAATTCATCAGAAAGATATTTTAAAATAATCTCAACAGTTCTTTGAATAAAAAAATCTAAAACAAGTTTGAAGACCTTTATATTGAAGATGAATGTTGGTTATCGTTAAAAGAAATATGAAAAGTCCGGAATACCGGGGTTTGGTTTGGTTTTTTTTTTTTTTTTGGTGGGGTGTGTTTTTTTTTTTTTTTTTTTTGTTTTTTTTTTTTTTTTTTTTTTTTTTTTTTTTTTTTTTTTTTTTTTTTTTTTTTTTTTTTTTTTTTTTTTTTTTTTTTTTTTTTTTTTTTTTTTTTTTTTTTTTTTTTTTTTTTTTTTTTTTTTTTTTTTTTTTTTTTTTTTTTTTTTTTTTTTTTTTTTTTTTTTTTTTTTTTTTTTTTTTTTTTTTTTTTTTTTTTTTTTTTTTTTTTTTTTTTTTTTTTTTTTTTTTTTTTTTTTTTTTTTTTTTTTTTTTTTTTTTTTTTTTTTTTTTTTTTTTTTTTTTTTTTTTTTTTTTTTTTTTTTTTTTTTTTTTTTTTTTTTTTTTTTTTTTTTTTTTTTTTTTTTTTTTTTTTTTTTTTTTTTTTTTTTTTTTTTTTTTTTTTTTTTTTTTTTTTTTTTTTTTTTTTTTTTTTTTTTTTTTTTTTTTTTTTTTTTTTTTTTTTTTTTTTTTTTTTTTTTTTTTTTTTTTTTTTTTTTTTTTTTTTTTTTTTTTTTTTTTTTTTTTTTTTTTTTTTTTTTTTTTTTTTTTTTTTTTTTTTTTTTTTTTTTTTTTTTTTTTTTTTTTTTTTTTTTTTTTTTTTTTTTTTTTTTTTTTTTTTTTTTTTTTTTTTTTTTTTTTTTTTTTTTTTTTTTTTTTTTTTTTTTTTTTTTTTTTTTTTTTTTTTTTTTTTTTTTTTTTTTTTTTTTTTTTTTTTTTTTTTTTTTTTTTTTTTTTTTTTTTTTTTTTTTTTTTTTTTTTTTTTTTTTTTTTTTTTTTTTTTTTTTTTTTTTTTTTTTTTAAAAAATTTTTGGGGGTTTTTTTTTTTTCCCCCCCTAGATAAGATTAAATCTCTGTTACAGTAGAGTTTTATAAAATGGAATAGCATTACAATTTATCATATTCACTCTTTTAACTGCTCTGTTCAAACAGGAAAGTTACCTGAGATGCATTTGACAAAGAACAATTTCACTTTAACCAAAGAAAGACAAGATACTTACTGGCATCAACAACTGGAGATCAATTTCTTTATTAAATATCAGTCATAACATAGCATCTAAATCAGTTGCAAGCAGAATTTGATAAGAGATATTCTTAACACACATTTTCGGAAAAAGATCATACAGGATTAATTCAAGATGGATATCTAGGGGATATGTAAGAGTTTTAACATAATGATATTATAGACGAATTGAATGAAAACGAAGAGACAGGTGTTATCTTTTGTCGGATAATCACAAGCTTTTGTGAAAGTGTGGATCATTCATTTATTTTAAGTGTTTGGAGCACTTTAACTTATATATTATAAGACCAAATATTGTTCATTTTATCATATATTTAAAAAAGTTTCCTGATGAGTCTACATGAAAAAAACATTGACTCCCTACGTAAAGTCAATTTTGTTCCTAGGTGCATGATGTGAATGAATGTGCTAGAGGTTTACTTGACAATGCTACATACCAAATATCTAAGTTCTAGGCCGTGTGGGTTTGGAGAAGAAGATTCTTAAAGTTTTTCCTATATAAGTCTATGTTCAAAAAGTCACCGGGGGGGTTGGGGGGGGGGGCATGATATGAACAAACTTCGTGGAGGTCCACATGATAATAGTACATAATTTCTAGGCCTGGTGCTGGAGACGATTTTTTTAGGTTTTTCCTGTGTAATTCAATGTACATGTATATGTACAACAAGTGATCCCCCACTGAGCAGGTTCAAATTTAGACTAAGTCATGACTGGAACAAACTTGCTAGAAGTCCACTTAACAATAGTTTATACCAAATATCAAAGCTCAAAGCCTTGTGATATAGTAGATGAAGAATTTTAAACGTTTTACTTATAAGTAAGTATGAGAGCGTGAGGTAGGTCAATTTTGTCCGTAGGAGCATGATTTGAAGAGCCTTGCCTGACGTCCACTCGACAATGCTACATACCAATATTTAGGTTTTATGCCTTGTGGTTTTGGTGAAGGTTTCTTCCTATATAAGTCTATAAGTGTTCCTATATAGGTTTAATTACAAGAAGTGACCCCCCAACTTGAATAAACTGAGCAGACGTCCGCTAGACAATGATACATACATTGTACCAAATATCTAAGTTCTAGGCCTTGTGGTAATGGGAAGATTAAAAAAAATCCACATAAGTATATGAACAACAAGTGACCCCCCGGGGAGCATCATTTGAACAAATCTGATAAAGGTCTACTGGAAAATGTTACATACTTAGTATCTAAGCTCTAGAACTTGTGGTTTTGAAGGTTTTGAAGGAGATGATTCTGTAAAGTATTTGTAAAACAAGTGATTCCTATATCAAGTGACCCCTTGGCGGGGTCAATTTTAGCCTAGGGCAGGTCCAGCTTAGAGCCTAGGGGTATAATTTGAACACACATAGTATAAATCCTCTAGACAATGCTGCACATTCAATATCTAACAGTATATAAAGGTAGTAGACAACGAATAAGTAAAATAGTCCAGGCTGTTGAACTTTTGTCCCGGACAAAATTGCTATAGAAATTACTTTTGTATGCTGGCTGGAAATGGCTTGCTTTGGAACGAATCATAAATTCCCCGAAGATTTCAGGTTGGGAAAATGATTTTGGGGGCATTTCCTGCATTGTTTTGATAATTTCATTGAAAATTTCTGGACATAACAAATACTAACATGACTCTGTAACCATTCAATCGATTTTCAAATTAATTTACAGGAATCTGGTCTTTAAATCCAAGTTTGCTCTTTGTTGCACTATTTAATTCTGTTTTAGCTTCTTTTACATCTTCAGTTAATCATGGTAGTTTCTGTAATTTGTTTATATTCACTGCTTGTATTTACTGGGGTGTATTATGAGGGATGGGAATCCAAACTTCAGGTGATTGTTGCTACGTATTTGCTGGTAAAATAAGTTTATTCACACTCTTGTGTCATCATTTATATCTCATTCTTCGAAAAAAGAATATGTACCAATTCATTCATATTCTCAATTTATCGTAATTTTGACTTACTCTTTGTGTCACCTAATCCAGTCATTACTTAACAATGGTATGTGATTTGTTTGTCTAAACAAACACAACTGCTTTCATTTTTTAAGAAGAAGACTTTTGGAAGCCCGATCGGGCAATGTGACCCGCTTGGTAATGCACTGACCCCGGAAAAACAAGTTCGAGTACGAAATAAACTACGGGGATCATGTGTGCTTTGAAAGATATCTCCCACGAATCAGTTTTGAAAAATATCTCTTGCCTTTTAAGAGATATCGTTTTCAATTACAGAGTTATCTCTATTGCATAACAAGATACATTTCAAGAAGTGATACCATCTCTACTTTCAGAGATATCTCTGTAGCTGTAAGATATACTTCTCAAAAATAAGAAATATCTCTCTCCAATGATGTAATACAGATACTTCTGTAAGTAGAAGAGATATCTCTTTACGTTCATGAGATATCTTTCTGTTATACAAAGACAGCTCTCAACGAAAAGAGATATTGCTATTAAAAAGACAGATATCTCTTTGAAATTAGAGTGATATCTATTTTTGGAATAAATAATAAAATGGCTTGCTGTAAGAAAACGTCTACATCTTGTAGGAATGGTTTTGATTTTTTATACCCCCCAAGGGTGACATATTAAATCCCACCGTCCGTCCGTCCGTCCGCCCGTCCGTGCGTCCGCCCTTACATAATTCCATAACCGGGCTGTAACTTTGTCATGCATTAAAGGATTTTGAAATAACTTGGCACAAATGTTCAGCACATCAAGACGATGTGTCGCGTGCAAAAGCCACGTCTCTACCTCAAAGGTCAAGGTCACAGTTTGAAGGTAATGGAATCCTCTATATATGCACACATTCGTGTCTAGACTGTAACTTTGTCATGCATTGAAGGATTTTAAAACGACTCGCCACAAATGTTTAGCACATCAAGCCGACGTGTTGTGTGCAAAACCCACGTCCAAGGTCACACTTAGAGTGTGAAGGTAATGGAATCCTGTATATATGCACACATTCGTGTCGGGACTATCACTGTGTCATGCATTGATTGATTTCAAAATAACTTGGCACAAATGTCCAACACATCAAGCCGACGTGCAAGACCCACGCCCCTACCTCAAAGGTCAAGGTCACACTTAGAGTAAATAGGTAATGGAATCCTGTATATATGCATACATTTGTGTCCTGACTATAACTTTGTAATGCATAGATTGACTTTAAAATAACTTGGCACAAATGTTCAACACATCAAGATAATGTGTCGCGCGCAAGAACAACGCCCCTAACTCAAAGGTCAAGGTCACACTTAGAGTTTAAAAGTAATGGAATACTGTAGGCATGATAATTATGTCACGTATGGAAGGATTTCAAAATTACATGGCACAATTTTTGAGCACATGGAGAGGACACAGACTGTGAGACACCTCTTTCGGGGGCTTTTGTCACTTGTGAGGGACAGCTCTTGTTTAACCTGCAAGTAAAAAACAAATAGTAACAAAAATGTAATTTGAAATGAATACAAACCGATAATAGCATTACATCTCTAGTGAACAGCACGAATTGTCTTCAGAAACATAAAAATCATCGGATACTGGATGATAGTGTATTTACACGTGAAAAGAGTGAGGAAAATTAAATGACACTGACGATTCTTGTGCCTGGATGTTGCTGTCCATTGTTGCATACTCGAGGGGCCTAGGTCGATAACAAAAATACTCTTACACGTGTATATAAAATTTGGGTGGAACCATACACTTCTGTATTCGTGCATCAATGAATTTCAAAGTCTGCCAACTTTGAGTCGACTTTAAATAAATGGAATGAATTGAATGTTTGCCTTGATTAAATCTTGACTGACTGTTCAAAACTGTTTTTGTTTGTTTAAATTAACGTGTTAGAATAGATATAAATTTTATTTTTGAGAGATATACCGGTTATTATATCACTGTTTTTTTTTAGTGCTTCGTAATTAATCACTCAAACAACGTCTGCCAATGTGAAATCGATAGAAATTGATGAATTATTTAAATGTTACGAACGAAACGTTTTGCTAAAAAGAATAAATAATGCAATGTTTACCAAAGCAATGTTTTATTAAGAAGTTGATAGCGGATGGTTTAACTACTACAGTTTTATCTTTCACAAAATGTTTCGAAACCAAACCTAGAACAAGTGCTAAACTGTGTTTTCTACATGACGGAATTTAAAAAAAAGGACATTTAACTTTAGGCGGTTTATAGGACAAAATAACAAAACTAAAATTCAAATTATATAATTTAATATTTTGATTTCTAATAGCTGATGGTACGCCTGTTAATGTCATATAGGTCTTACGTTTTGTGCATAAGGTTCAGAAGACACAGCAAATTATATTTGAACAGGAAACGTCTGAAAAGTAATGTCCAAAAATTAGATTTTGAAAGCAAATTCCGTTTCTGGTTTCCTGTTGTAGACTATTAGGCGTAACTTGAAATAATGGTTATGATAAGGGAATTTGTAAAGAAAATAAACGCCCGAGCACCATGAGTGATCTGGAATATTTTAAATGTACATTCAAAACAAGAAAGGTAAGGGGAACTGCTCAGTCGGAAAATAGAATTAAAGAAAATGTTGTTTAATTTTTTCATGATAGCCGTTTCTGTTTTTGGAACAGTATGTTGCTTACAATTTAAAAGTAACGGTGTAAAAATTACATATAAAGTAACTAAATATGGGACTTGCACCTTGTCGCCTGTTAACAGAAGAATTGTATCGCTACCAAGTGTATCAGTAAACGAGTGTGTTCATCAGTGTGCAATAAGACCGAACTGTGCAGGTCTTAACTACAGAAGAAAATTCAAACTTTGCGACTTGGTATCTGGAAATGGTGATCTGGAAACGTCCCCTGATTGCTGGTTTGTCAAGCGCAGTGATATTGTTATTGACAATGTAAGTATAAATTGCCAGGTCAAAACCAATTTTTGACAAATGTGATCAGTTAACCGTTGATGATTAAAACTTCGCATGAATGCGTAATAACTTAACTCTCTGTTTTATATCACACACATCTTATTTTCCGTTTACGAAAAAAGTTTCATTTTCAATAAAGACACAATGGGTTTCGCTTCAAATTATAACGGCGTTAATGCAAACACTTCTTTTTGCAGGTATTATAGTTCTTAATTCATTTGAATCATGTCTACCAACGTGGTCGTGTGGTAAGAGTCCACAGTAATTGAACTATGACTGTATCATACCGGAAGTCGCGACAAATAATGACAATGACAAATAGTTTATTTGATATTGGCCACCGGCTCATTAAAAAATATATGTTACTATTTTGTATCAAATTCTTAGACTGGTAACTGCTATTGACAACAATGTGTAAATGATTATACTGGTTAAATAACAATTATATTTGTAACTTTTGCTGGCTGGAGTACAAATGTCTAACTTATATTATTATATCAATATGGTTCACATGGCGATATGCATACAGAAACAGTAATCTGTTTACCGTGCAATATAATATAAGCTTTGGAAGCAGGAATAGGTGCAATATTCATTTAGTGATGATACCTTGTATCATCAAATATAGAAGTTAATCTTGAACAGCGTAAATCTGTTGGAAAACTTAGTAAAAAGTTGATGAAATGTATTCGGATGTTCTACAATTGAGATATTTGTCAATTAATCTCTCTCGAACAATATGATCGATATTTACCAGTGACCATCTAATGCACCTATGTCTAATCCATATATAAGATCCAGCATTACCGCCCATTTCTTTCAGTTCTTTTCAGGAATTAAATGTTTAGCCGTGTTACATTTTTTGAATGGACTGTATGCCTATTCGCCAAGACACCGTACGCAATTCGCAAAATGTTAAAAAATGACGTATGTCTAACCGCAAATATGTTCCCTTTTTCTCTCGTAATTTCAGAAAACCATGCCATAAATAGCAATGTCATTATTGTAGCTTGATTTCAACATCATTCTGTGAAATCATCAAAAATTACATTACGTTTCACTCAAACAACATTATGGAAAGATGTAACTTATGTTTTGTTCGTCAAAATTATAGCTAAAATGTCTAGCTGTTTGTTGACAATGACATATTTACCTCTCTAGAGACGAAAATTACAAGACTTTTTGAATACAAAAGAACCCATATTTTTAGATCTTATTAGTTGAGTGTTTAATGACATGTTTTGACGACGGACATCTATTGAAGCTATGACTCAGTCACTGCCATCTCTCATTGATTGAGGGTCATGCGTTCAAGCCCTGCTACCGACCCTGTGTCTTTATGTGAGAAAGTCAGTAATTACTTACGGAGGATAAGGTTCGAGTACTGGTTCTCCCCAGGAAAGTTGGTAAGGTAACATGTCCGCCTTGAAAAATGACTGGAATATAGTTTGACCGTGTGTTAAACTTATACAACAACAACAACATAATGTGAATCAAAACGTCCACTTTCATAAAATGACATAAATGTATTCATCAAAGTCATTATTGTAAAATGATCATTTCGTTCTTCTGACTTTCAAAAATATACATGTGAATAAAGACCACTATTTTTTCCGCTCTAACTTCTAGAATTTCGGAATAACTCAGTTTATTTTCGTGTAAGATGTCATCCTGTATTCAAAATTTAGCCTGCTTTAGAATTAGATTGAGAGCGTCCATCTAAAACGTGATTTTACGGATAAGGTGTTTCTTGGATACTATACATGTACGGTTTACAAATGAGAGTTCAAAATTTCTCCAGAGTAAATATTGCAATTTGATATTAATTTACAAAGTATGTTAATGTTAATGTTATATTGATAAGATTTCATTGACGTACGAAAATGCAAACTGCGGATATCTAGATCATTGGAATTAATTCAGCCAGAAAATATCTGCCTGACCCTGTCATGCATTGTTTGTATTGTCATCCGTATTTTGGCTATACGTCGTTCTTAGCAAAGTTGCCATCGGAGGCGGTCTATATTAAGATTGGCAGTTACATCATTTATAAATGCAGCGATAACGTGATCAAGATCAACATATGCACCATCATGTGTGATTTGAAATTGTAGAAGCAGTATCCAAATCCCAATTGAGTATACAGGGTGATCATTAATATATGATAGGATAACAAAATTTAATAAGATCTTTATCTTTAAAGATATTTAACTGGGCAATGTGTATTATTTTAGCACATATACACAAATTTTGTCCTATGTGTAAAGTTATACGAAAACACATTTCCAATTTTTACAGCAGGTGTTTAACATTGCCACCCTAGTTCTCCAAAATCAACAACAAATATGACCCTATTGCTCCGTGAGCACTAAATACCACCAAAACGGTCCCTTTTTACTGCACAATGCCATCTCTTCGTGAAATTTAGTCTTTTCAGTACTTCAATATATGAGATGTGTACAGTTTATTGTAATTTGGATTTTCTCCAATTCATAGTAAAGTTTGATTATTTATGACAAAAATCTAATTGCTATTTTGGAATTCCAAGTCATCAACGTTACCATGATGTCTTTTAACAAAAGTTTGAATTTTCATGACAAAATTTATTCAATTTTCTTCAAATTAAATACCAAAATGAAACCTCTAGTGCAAAATTTGACAAATTTACTGTGATTTCTTATCCTATCATATATTAATGATCACCCTGTATAGCTTTTAAAGATATCAAGTAGAGATAAAGTGAATCTAACATGTTCATGAGTTTTGGATAAGGAAATGGGAGGTACGTCCAAAAACGACTCTGCGTTTTTGACGTGAAGGGGGGGGGATGGGGGGGCCTTTCCACAACTCAATGGACATGGTAGATTTTTTCCACGTTTAATCGCTTTCAAGTAATGAAGAAATAAGGCAAGTACAGGGTTGGGTGAAATGAAATCAACTTTTTCTAAAGATATTCAAAACGAAGATAGAAGATGAAGAAAATGAATCCAACAATAGTTTATTTCATAAAAGTTTTGGATAAGGAAATCCCACCCGGCAGGTGGAGATAAGCGTCCAAAATAAGGCTCTCACATGGGTAAATGCGCGGAAATATGTATCTAATAGGTGAGAAAACAATTGCTCTTTTTAAGTCGAAAGAGGTTCTATAAAACCATTCTGAAACAACAAAAGAACCTTCAACTGTTCCTGTATCTAAAGCATGCATTGTGTACAGAATGTTTTCCAAGAACAAATCGAATACTCGCCGAGGAGAAAACCTCCAATCAAAGTACTAGTGTATTTTATTCACCGCGCTCTCACGCGTAACAAAGGTTTAAGAAACCGGTCAAAACCTTGCTCATACAGCTAATGCCGAAAACGTTTTAAAATCACGGTCCAACATCTACGGAAGACTATTTATAGGACTACGATAAAATGTTATGGATAAGGTCAAATATCGAAATATATCATAACGACGCTTTCGTAAATTCATGAGTTGAATCAAGAGCTGGTATGTATCCGACATGTCGGCAATCCAGGTTTAAAGCGGTTTATGCTTCACTGACATCAGCCTTAGAGTAAACTTAGTAACCAATACATATAACGTCCACGAAAATGTTCTTGCATAAAATCCACGTCTGAATATAAGATTTCACTTATGATACAGTAACAAGAAACAAACGCAACTATGACCAATGAACTCAATAAACCCTGTTTAATCAGAACACCATGAAGTTTGGAGGACATGACTTAGCAATCAAAACTAAAACGTTTAACGCCTTAAGCATAAAACGAACTATGTAAACATTAAGAAGAAAATAAGGTTGGGATAATAAAGTGAGGATTGTTTAAAGTATTATGATACCTGTAACTTAATAAAACTGCACTTTCCTCGAAATTTCATTTACATATGAAACATATTTGCGTACATTTGTTTTAATGCCAAGTGATCATTGTTTTATCCTGGCTTTCGATTAGTGGTAGCATTGTAATATTTTTATTAGGCTCTAATTTGTTGTTTCGGACACCTGTTACGTTGTATAATCTGAATGCCTATCATGTTTGTATTAAGATTGACAGAAATTTCATTTATCTGTAAAATGTTATATTCAAGACCACTTGTAACGAAGAATGTAGCAACGAACAATATTGTGATGGAAATGGAAAATGCGTCTCGAAAGGTAAACAATTGATGTGTTCAGATTTTAAATATTTGTTATTGTAATTAAATATATCTTGTGATGTTTGCCAAACGATTTCCATAGACTGAAACCTCTCTACATATTTCAGACGTACCGAAAAAAGGTTTAATCGGTAAAATGAAATCAATATTTATCATTGAATATTCGAATATCCATTCTACGTGTCCTTTTGTATATTATATATTCACATTGTTTTAACCCAAAGTTTCATTTACAGACCACACGGAGCTTAACACAACACAAAACAGGCGGCAAACCTCATCGAGGTTTAGTCTTATACTAATGTTTATACATATTTTGGTAGTTTATTGCACGTACATTTCAAACTGCTCTATAATGGCAAATCATGACAAAATGAATAATCACCGAACGGCAAGTATTCGTCTTGGTTAAATTTGACCTGTACATCTCGTCATGTACATTCGATGGATATTGGCCGTTCGAATGTTAAGATCAAACGCAACCCATGCGGATGTTCGCATCTCTGCATTTTAATGATGAGAACTTATAGATAAATACACTAATTGTACTATTTATTTAAGTTTTCGAGCCAGTTTGGTGCTCTGATGAAGATATAACGATTGAAACTTTGAATGTCTAAACATGTATATAAGTCGTATATTGGACATTGGAATCAACCCATATGGATATTTGCATCTCTGCAATTTTGATGACTAGATCGTATTAGTAAATACATTATTGTTACTATTTTATATAATTAAGAGCCAGTTTGGTGTTATGTCGAAGATATAAAATAGAAATTCTGAATGCCAGTGTAAATTTTGAAGCCATTCGACGGATCTTGGACATTCGAATATACAAGTTAAATTAAACTCTGGTTAGGGTTTCAACTGTATGTTGTGCTTTGTGAAGCTCTCTGCGGTTTGTAAATGATATTGGATTGAACAAGAGGACACGTGGATTAGACATTCGAATATCAATATCCAATATTGTTCCAACTTTATTGGTTTCAAATATATAGAAGATACGTTACGTTCTGAAGAGACACAATTTGTTATTTTTAGCATGTCACTTTTCAACAACAACAACAACAACAACAACAATAATAATAATAACAATAATAATAATAATAATAATAATAACAATAACTACCTTCTTTTGCATATAGAGTTCCGAAAGAGTGTCAAGAATACCAAACAAGTGATAATGTAGGGAAAGCACTGATAACAAGCAAACAGCCAGAAATCAGAAGAAATTAATATCCTTTTATCCCTATTACCGAATAGTGCGACTCACTTTGTTCTCTCGCTTTATTTTGTTTTCATTCCAGTAAACATGGAATGTGGTTATCCTGAAGTAGCTAATGGAAAACCTGCGGGAAATATGTTTTCTGTTGGTGATAGACAGGTCGTTGAATGTGACAGTGGCTTTAGTATTCATGGTTCTAAGTCACTAAAGTGTTTGAAAAATGGATCGTGGGATAATGTTCCAGAGTGTCGGAAAGGTAAGATATTTGAATTAAATACGTTCTTGATTATTTTACCATGCCAGTTCAGCATACATACAATTTATCTTGCAACTGTGTCATGGAATATCGTGTGCAGTAGGGTGTTGTAAGCACATGTGTGACACGAACGGAAATAAAAGAAAAGAAAGAGGGTCAAGGGATGAAATATATTTAATACAAAGAAATCAGACATTTCTAAATACTTTGCAAGGAAATCGAACAGGTTTCTGCCTCTACATCACAAGTAAGGGATGAAAGATATTTATTACAAAGAAATGAGACATTTATAAATACTTTGCAAGGAAATCGAACAGGTTTCTGCCTCAACATCACAAGTAAGGGATGAAAGATATTTAATACAAAGAAATCAGACATTTCTAAATACTTTGCTAGGAAATCGAACAGGTTTCTGCCTCTACATCACAAGTAAAGTCATCAATCCAATTCTATGAAACACTTATGTCTCAAGATTCGATATTCGGAAATACAGTAAACTTATTTTAATGAATGTTTGACTCTGTTTTGGAATGTGAAAATACAATCAAAACGAGATCAAAAGTGTTTTTGCTTTACATGTTTTCGAATACTATTTGGATCGATAACGAATGTATAAGTGAATTTGCATTAGGATTTCCAATTTATATTAAAATCAACTCAAATGCATTAAAGAGTAATGTAAATGCAATCAAATATCTATTAATAAATTAAACTAGCTCGAAGTTTTCCAGCTCTGCATTAAACATTTATTGACAAATTTTAGATATGACCAAAGTTTTCTAGTGCTGCATTATACTTCTGCATTAGTTATGAAAATTCTTGCATCAGCTATTGTACGTTGGAGCCCCAACTAGAAGGCATGTCAAGCTTTGCATAATACATTAACAAACATTCGTCTGAGGACTTTTAATTGCAATTTCAAATCAAATGAAATACTAGCAAATACATTGACAATCAACAAGAATACTTATCTGAAATGCCTAAAATCAATTCGAAAACATTTCTGTTTCTAGACTTAATATCCAGAAAATAGGTAATATCGATACAAAAGGTTTGTCGGCAATCTAGATTTAGAAAGAATTTGAATCTTTTCTTGCTCTCCTTTGTCCACCTAGATTATACAATATTTAATTAGTTCTTGCTGCGTGTTGGTTATAAATTACTTTTGATTTAAATTAAATTCAGATACAACATTTATAGCTTATTATTTGTCACTTTTAAGTTCATCCACATTCAAGTTCAAACTATATCTATTTGTGCATTTGACATCCGTAAGGTACTTCTGAAAAACATTTAAACTACAGATAAAAGCGCTGCTTGTACATCTCATTTCTAAAATGTTTTTCATCACATGCTGAATGTAATTCCTCTCTTTACATTATATATCCTTTAGAACGTTCATTACAAAATCTTAATACAGTCTGTTGTTCGTCTTTATCTAAATAAAATATTAATACAAACAGAAATGTTAGCCTTCCAAAACAATTCGTTCTGCCCTGTTTTAAGATTTTGAAGATGTGTGTGTGTGCGTGCGTGCGTGTGTGCGTGCGTGTGTGCACAGCTATTTCCTGTCTCAACATAAAACAGCAACCCTAGAGGGTGCCGCAAATATGTTTTATTAATGTTCAAGCAGAACGTTTTTCAATTCATACTTTTTGAGAAGTAATACCCCCCCCCCCCCCCCCCCCCCCCCCCCCCCCCCCCCCCCCCCCCCCCCCCCCCCCCCCCCCCCCCCCCCCCCCCCCCCCCCCCCCCCCCCCCCCCCCCCCCCCCCCCACCCCCCCCCCCCCCCCCCACACACCCCCCCCACCCCCCCCCCCACAAAACAAACACCCCGGGACAAAACGAACAATTAAAAACATTAAATTCTGTATAAGTTATCAAGTCACATTGTTGCATGCCTTACGTATTTGTATGACCCTCAAATGTGAAAATGGTAACAAATCTGTCACAAATAATTCTACCCTATTGAAAGTTTCTACACATGGGGTAAAATTATTTCCCTTTTGAGTTAGTGTTTTTTGTTAAATATTAGGTAAAATAATTCCACATTTGAGTCAGGGCTTTCTTGTCGACAGTTTTTACAAATGGGGAAAATTTGTTTGACCATTTTTTACATTCTGGGATTCTACATGTATTGCAAATGCGACAAACATGTCAAACAATATTTCAACACAGAAGGGCTTTTATAAATCCTATTTCTTTGTTCTAAAGGGAGCAACGAGTACTGCTCAGCTCTTGTAGAAACAGTTAACTGTTTTAACTGAACATCACTTGATGGATAGATGGGTGAATGGACTGATGTACATGTATTGACGGAAGTTAGCATACAATTACATATACATATATCTGATATATTAATGTGAGCTAATGGTATTAAAGTTAAAGCGTCCAAAATTGATTTAAATGACTTATTCTCAAACACCACTTCATGGAATATCATCAACCTTGGCCAGAAGTATCATGGAATTAAACTCTCTTATATTTGTTCAAATGGTTCCGATTGACTAAACGTCATGTGTTGACCACCGGGGCTTAACATTATTTTTCTTAAATCTTCTGTTAACGTCGATAAAACAAAACTTGTAAT
>JAFMSR010002801.1:0-20109 GCA_022818135.1 Saxidomus purpurata | reverse complement strand
CTCAATCTATAAGAGGTAATGCATGCAGTGGTTTCACAAGTCAGCAACTCTATCCACTTGATCTTTTGGGTGGACATTTATTTAAATCTTGTCAGTTATTCAGGAATATGGTAGGCAGTATTGTGGCAGCTCTCTGAAACAGCAGATGATAAACAGATCCACAATCACTCACAGTACATGACATGCACGTTGTATGTACCAATTGTCTTCCCAATATTATGGTGGTCTCAATGGCAAGGAAGTAGAAGTTTTATGCCTGTAAATCATTTTAAGTTTGTACTTGATACACAACTGTTGTTTGTTACAGATGCGATTTCCAGCACAAATGAAATTGGCTTATGTGATGGTAGCGCAAGGCAATATCAAAATTGGTAAACATAATTACAGTTGTTGATTGTTTACACATTTCAATGGCCATCTGGGTTAAAGTCATCATACTTGGTAGAAAATGCAGTATATCTAAAGGTCTGTGTTTTTGTGTGACATGCTTGATGGATAATTCAGACTGCAAAAGTTGGATCTACTGCTCCACCATAAACAACATAACCAGGAAAGAAATAAATAAAACAGATACAATAGCAATAGCTGTGTGTTAGCTTAATGTTGTACAACTTTACCTAGACAAGTTTGATGTATTTTTACAGCTGAAAAATTCTAGTGGTGATCAGCTTGGAATGAGCAGTGAATGTGATATTGATGAAGTTGCAGAAGTGTGTTTTAGGGAGGATGAGCCTGTGAATGTAGATGAGCCTGTGAATGTAGATGAGCCTGTGAATGTAGAGGGATACTATTCAGGTAAACTAATAAGCTTGATGAACAGAAGAAATTACTACTAAGCCTAGTTGTGCATATTGTCAGGAATTTTTAATTGGGTCAGTTGTTTTTATGCCCCCTAAGGGTGGCATATTAAAATCACATCATCTGTCCGTCAGTGCTTGCATTTGTATACTTAGGTGGCTATAGGAACAATAGGTAACAGTTAATACTCTTTGATGTCATTCATTCCCAAAGCTTTTAGGTGGCTATTTTTAGTTCACCTGGCACAAAGTGCCAGAGTGAGTTATTAGGATTGCTTTCCGTTCGTCGTATGTGTACGTCCGTCTGTCCACCATTTGCTTCAAACGACATCTCCTCTGAAACCACTTGGCCAATGTTGATGAACTTTGCAGGGATGTTCCGTGCTTAAAGCTCTATCAAAGTTGTTCAAAAAATTCCATTCCATGCAGAACTCTGGTTGCTATGGCAACAAATAGGAAAAACTTTAAAAATCTACTTCTCTGAAACCACAAGGCCTAGAGCCTATTTGGCATGTAGCATTGTCTAGTGGACCTCTACCAAGATTGTTCAAATTATGACAACCGGGTCAAAATTGACCCCGTGCGGGTGGTCACTTAGTTTTGCATAGGCTTATATAGGAAAAACTTTAAAAATCTTCTTCTCTGAAACCACAAGGCCTAGAGCTTAGATATTTGGCATGTAGCATTGGCTAGTGGACCTCTAGCAAGATTGTTCAAATTATGACAACCGGGTCAAAATTGACACCGTGCGGGTGGTCACTTAGGTTTGCATAGGCTTATATAGGAAAAACTTTAAAAATCTTCTTCTCTGAAACCACAAGGCCTAGAGCTTAGATATTTGGCATGTAGCATTGGCTAGTGGACCTCTACCAAGATTGTTCAAATTATGACCCCCGGGTCAAAATTGACCCTGCACGGGGGTCACTTAGTTTTACATAGCCTTATATAGTAAAACTTAAAAAAGTCTTCTTCTCTGAAACCACAAGGCCTAGAGCTTAGATGTTTAGCATGTGGCATTGTCTAGTGGACTTGTACCACGATTGTTCAAATTATGACAACCGAGTCAAAATAGACCCTACCTGGGGGTCACTTGGTTTTACATAGGCTTATATAGGAAAAAAATTAAAAATCTTCTTCTCTGAAACCACAAGGCCTAGAGCTTAGATATTTAGCATGTAGCATTGTCTAGTGGACCTCTACCGAGATTGTTCATATTGTGAGCCCTTGGTCAAAATTGACCCCGCCTGGGGGATCACTTTGTTTTACATAGGCTCATATAGGAAAAACTTTAAAAATCTTCTTCTCTGAAACCACAAGGCCTAGAGCTGAGATATTTAGCATGTAGCATTGTCTAGTTGACCTTTACCATGTTTGTTCAAATCATGACCCCCTGGTCAAAATTAACCCTTCCTGGAAGGGGGGAAAGCACTTGATTTCACATAGGCTTATATAGGGAAAACTTAAAAAAAAACACAAGGCAGACAGGCAGATAATAGATATTTGAAATGTTACTTAGCATTGTGTAGTGTCTAGGAATTATGTTAGAATCATGACCCCGTTTATTATAGCAAATGGTAGTCAGGTGAGCGATATAGGGCCATCATGGCCCTCTTGTTTCTCTTACATGGCTAAAAGAATAATAGAGAGAACAATAGAGTAGCTACATAAGTATGTCCGTCCATCCGTCTGTGCGTATCCACTTACACATTCATATCCGGACTGTAACTTTGTCATGCATTAAAGGATTTTAAAATAAATTGGGACAAATGTCTAGCACATTAAGACGATATGTCACATGCAAGACCCATGATCCTACCTCAAAGGTTAAGGTCACACTTAGAGTTTGAAGGTAATGGATTCCTCTATATATGCTTACATTGTATATGCACACATTCGTGTCCGGACTGTAACTTTGTCATGCATTGAAGGATTTTAAAATAACTTGGCACAAATGTCTAGCACATCAAATCAATGTGTTGCGTGCAAGACCCACGTCCCTACCTCAAACGTCAAGGTGACGCATTCGTGTCCAGAGTGTAACTTTGTCATGCATTGAAGGATTTTGAAATAACTTGGCACAAATGTCTAGCACATCAGGACAATGTGTCGCGTGCAAGACCCATGTCCCTACCTCAAAGGTCAAGGTCACACTTAGAGTTTATAGGTAATGGAATCCTGTATATATGCATACATTTGTGTCCAGATTGTAACTTTGTCATACATTAAATGATTTAAAATAACTTGGCACAAATGTTCAGCAAATCAAGACAATGTGTTGTCTGCAAGAACCATGTCCCTACCTCAAAGGTCAAGGTCACACTTAGTGTTTAAAAGTAATGAAATACTGTATGCATGGTAACTCTGTCATGCATGGAAGGATTTTAATATTACATAGCACATTTTTTGAGCACATGGAGAGGACACAGACTGTGAGACACCTCTTTCGGGGGCATTCTCTTGTTGTTCTTGGATTTTCTCATTAGCAGCTTGAGGATTTCACTGAAACTTGTGAGAAGTAAGCCATTACACAGTCTATATGCATGTTCAGGGTCATGTTATTACAAATAGACTTCTCTTTCAGATCAGTTTCTCCTCTTTAGTTGTAAGAATTTCAGTGAATTACATTTTATTATAAATATCCAAATTCAACTTCTCACTGTACTGAATCACTGTTGTCAGGAATTGTTAAGATCTCATCATTTACATGTATTAATCGCATGGTGATTTGCCTTTCATTTCTTCAATATATACTCTAGATGATACATCCTGCTCAATAGATTTTTGTTGAAGAAAAATAACCTCTAGTTAGTTCAGTCATCATATTTGATCTAATCATTTCAGTCATTTATTAACAATAGGTATATTTTTCTGTTTCAGCTATTGCAAACCACAATCTGACAATGTTAAAGAGGGCTTGTGGTGTAATACATATGAAGAAGACTAAAGCAGGTGTGCAAATGCCCGATGAATTGTGTGCAAAAATTCACTACGAGAACAGTTTGTGACTTAACAACTTATTTCTGGAGTCATCCTAAGAAGGAGCAATTCTTTTTATTAAAGCATAAACATGAACAGGGGAGAGGTAAATACAGTAATATTAGAACTGACATGGGTTAATTGGTGTGCACAAATGCTTTTTTCATCTTTGTACATGATAAACTAGAATGCATTTACCAGAGCAAAGACTTAACAAGATAAAACTGTAGGTTTAGGACATGTAAAAACCAACATCTCCAAACACTGTTAAGTTGATTGTGGAGATTTCATGCCTTACAATACTGATGTGATCTTGTTATATGGGACAATAAAGCTCCACATCTATGAGCAGAATAAAATAGAATCAGATGGAAATCATGTCAGCAAGTCAACATTCTTAAAGCAGAAAACTTAAGACACATTACTTGCATATTAGTATTACAAAAAGAATGACTTTTGTAATTTCTTTAAAATGCATTTAACATGTGTATGTAATTTCGTTTTTCCAGTATAATGCTTTTTCCAAATGTACTGTTTGTTCACTTTTTGGAGAAGCAGATGAAGAAAAGTATTATCCCAGCCAGGAGAGCAATTGTTAGAAGAAGATGAAGAAAAGTATTATCCCAGCCAGGAGAGCAATTGTTAGAAGCAGATGAAGAAAAGTATTATCCCAGCCAGGAGAGCAATTGTTAGAAGCAGATGCAGAAAAGTATTGTCTCGGCCAAGAGAGCAATTGTTAGAAGCAGATGAAGAAAAGTATTATCCCAGCCAGGAGAGCAATTGTTAGAAGCAGATGCAGAAAAGTATTGTCTCGGCCAGGAGAGCAATTGTTAGAAGCAGATGAAGAAAAGTATTATCCCAGCCAGGAGAGCAATTGTTAGAAGCCGATGAAGAAAAGTATTATCTCGGCCAGGACAGCAATTGTTAGAAGCAGATGCAGAAAAGTATTATCCCAGCCAGGAGAGCAATTGTTAGAAGCAGATGCAGAAAAGTATTGTCTCGGCCAAGTGAGCAATTGTTAGAAGCAGATGCAGAAAAGTATTATCCCAGCCAGGAGAGCAATTGTTAGAAGAAGATGAAGAAAAGTATTATCCCAGCCAGGAGAGCAATTGTTAGAAGCAGATGCAGAAAAGTATTATCCCAGCCAGGAGAGCAATTGTTAGAAGCAGATGAAGAAAAGTATTATCCCAGCCAGGAGAGCAATTGTTAGAAGAAGATGAAGAAAAGTATTATCCCGGCCAGGAGAGCAATTGTTAGAAGCAGATGAAGAAAAGTATTATCCCAGCCAGGAGAGCAATTGTTAGAAGCAGATGCAGAAAAGTATTATCCCAGCCAGGAGAGCAATTGTTAGAAGCAGATGAAGAAAAGTATTATCCCAGCCAGGAGAGCAATTGTTAGAAGCAGATGCAGAAAAGTATTATCCCAGCCAGGAGAGCAATTGTTAGAAGCAGATGCAGAAAAGTATTATCCCAGCCAGGAGAGCAATTGTTAGAAGCAGATGCAGAAAAGTATTATCCCAGCCAGGAGAGCAATTGTTAGAAGCAGATGAAGAAAAGTATTATCCCAGCCAGGAGAGCAATTGTTAGAAGCAGATGAAGAAAAGTATTATCCCAGCCAGGAGAGCAATTGTTAGAAGCAGATGCAGAAAAGTATTATCCCAGTCAGGAGAGCAATTGTTAGAAGCAGATGCAGAAAAGTATTATCCCAGCCAAGAGAGCAATTGTTAGAAGAAGATGCAGAAAAGTATTATCCCAGCCAGGAGAGCAATTGTTAGAAGAAGATGAAGAAAAGTATTATCCCAGTCAGGAGAGCAATTGTTAGAAGCAGATGCAGAAAAGTATTATCCCAGCCAAGAGAGCAATTGTTAGAAGCAGATGAAGAAAAGTATTATCCCAGCCAGGAGAGCAATTGTTAGAAGCCGATGAAGAAAAGTATTATCTCGGCCAGGACAGCAATTGTTAGAAGCAGATGCAGAAAAGTATTATCCCAGCCAAGAGAGCAATTGTTAGAAGAAGATGCAGAAAAGTATTATCCCAGCCAAGAGAGCAATTGTTAGAAGAAGATGCAGAAAAGTATTATCCCAGCCAGGAGAGCAATTGTTAGAAGAAGATGCAGAAAAGTATTATCCCAGCCAGGACAGCAATTGTTAGAAGCAGATGCAGAAAAGTATTATCCCAGCCAGGAGAGCAATTGTTAGAAGAAGATGAAGAAAAGTATTATCCCAGTCAGGAGAGCAATTGTTAGAAGAAGATGCAGAAAAGTATTATCCCAGCCAGGACAGCAATTGTTAGAAGCAGATGCAGAAAAGTATTATCCCAGCCAGGAGAGCAATTGTTAGAAGAAGATGAAGAAAAGTATTATCCCAGTCAGGAGAGCAATTGTTAGAAGAAGATGAAGAAAAGTATTATCCCAGCCAGGAGAGCAATTGTTAGAAGCAGATGCAGAAAAGTATTATCCCAGCCAAGTGAGCAATTGTTAGAAGCCGATGAAGAAAAGTATTATCTCTGCCAGGACAGCAATTGTTAGAAGCAGATGCAGAAAAGTATTATCCCAGCCAAGAGAGCAATTGTTAGAAGCAGATGCAGAAAAGTATTGTCTCGGCCAAGAGAGCAATTGTTAGAAGCAGATGCAGAAAAGTATTATCCCAGCCAAGAGAGCAATTGTTAGAAGCAGATGCAGAAAAGTATTATCCCAGCCAGGAGAGCAATTGTTAGAAGCCGATGAAGAAAAGTATTATCTCGGCCAGGACAGCAATTGTTAGAAGAAGATGAAGAAAAGTATTATCCAGCCAGGACAGCAATTGTTAGAAGCAGATGCAGAAAAGTATTATCCCAGCCAAGAGAGCAATTGTTAGAAGCAGATGCAGAAAAGTATTGTCTCGGCCAAGAGAGCAATTGTTAGAAGCAGATGCAGAAAAGTATTATCCCAGCCAAGAGAGCAATTGTTAGAAGCAGATGCAGAAAAGTATTATCCCAGCCAGGAGAGCAATTGTTAGAAGCAGATGAAGAAAAGTATTATCTCGGCCAGGACAGCAATTGTTAGAAGCAGATGCAGAAAAGTATTATCCCAGCCAAGAGAGCAATTGTTAGAAGCAGATGAAGAAAAGTATTATCTCGGCCAGGACAGCAATTGTTAGAAGCAGATGCAGAAAAGTATTATCCCAGCCAAGAGAGCAATTGTTAGAAGCAGATGCAGAAAAGTATTATCCCAGCCAAGAGAGCAATTGTTAGAAGCAGATGCAGAAAAGTATTGTCTCGGCCAAGAGAGCAATTGTTAGAAGCAGATGCAGAAAAGTATTATCCCAGCCAAGAGAGCAATTGTTAGAAGCAGATGCAGAAAAGTATTATCCCAGCCAGGAGAGCAATTGTTAGAAGCCGATGAAGAAAAGTATTATCCCAGCCAAGAGAGCAATTGTTAGAAGCAGATGAAGAAAAGTATTATCTCGGCCAGGACAGCAATTGTTAGAAGAAGATGAAGAAAAGTATTATCCAGCCAGGACAGCAATTGTTAGAAGCAGATGCAGAAAAGTATTATCCCAGCCAGGACAGCAATTGTTAGAAGCAGATGCAGAAAAGTATTATCCCAGCCAAGAGAGCAATTGTTAGAAGCAGATGAAGAAAAGTATTATCCCAGTCAGGAGAGCAATTGTTAGAAGCAGATGAAGAAAAGTATTATCCCAGCCAAGTGAGCAATTGTTAGAAGCAGATGCAGAAAAGTATTATCCCAGCCAGGAGAGCAATTGTTAGAAGCAGATGAAGAAAAGTATTATCCCAGCCAAGTGAGCAATTGTTAGAAGCAGATGCAGAAAAGTATTATCCCAGCCAGGACAGCAATTGTTAGAAGCAGATGAAGAAAAGTATTGTCCCAGCCAGGAGAGCAATTGTTAGAAGCCGATGCAGAAAAGTATTATCCCAGTCAGGAGAGCAATTGTTAGAAGCAGATGAAGAAAAGTATTATCCCAGCCAAGAGAGCAATTGTTAGAAGAAGATGAAGAAAAGTATTATCCCAGCCAAGTGAGCAATTGTTAGAAGCAGATGAAGAAAAGTATTATCCCAGCCAAGAGAGCAATTGTTAGAAGCAGATGCAGAAAAGTATTATCTCGGCCAAGAGAGCAATTGTTAGAAGCAGATGCAGAAAAGTATTATCCCAGTCAGGAGAGCAATTGTTAGAAGAAGATGAAGAAAAGTATTATCCAGCCAGGAGAGCAATTGTTAGAAGCAGATGCAGAAAAGTATTATCCCAGTCAGGAGAGCAATTGTTAGAAGCAGATGAAGAAAAGTATTATCCCAGTCAGGAGAGCAATTGTTAGAAGCAGATGCAGAAAAGTATTATCCCAGTCAGGAGAGCAATTGTTAGAAGCAGATGCAGAAAGTATTATCCCAGTCAGGAGAGCAATTGTTAGAAGCAGATGCAGAAAAGTATTATCTCGGCCAGGAGAGCAATTGTTAGAAGCAGATGCAGAAAAGTATTATCTCGGCCAGGAGAGCAATTGTTAGAAGAAGATGAAGAAAAGTATTATCCAGCCAGGAGAGCAATTGTTAGAAGCAGATGCAGAAAAGTATTATCCCAGTCAGGAGAGCAATTGTTAGAAGAAGATGAAGAAAAGTATTATCCAGCCAGGAGAGCAATTGTTAGAAGCAGATGCAGAAAAGTATTATCCCAGTCAGGAGAGCAATTGTTAGAAGAAGATGAAGAAAAGTATTATCCAGCCAGGAGAGCAATTGTTAGAAGCAGATGCAGAAAAGTATTATCCCAGTCAGGAGAGCAATTGTTAGAAGCAGATGAAGAAAAGTATTATCCCAGTCAGGAGAGCAATTGTTAGAAGCAGATGCAGAAAAGTATTATCCCAGCCAAGAGAGCAATTGTTAGAAGCAGATGCAGAAAAGTATTATCTCGGCCAGGAGAGCAATTGTTAGAAGCAGATGCAGAAAAGTATTATCTCGGCCAGGAGAGCAATTGTTAGAAGCCGATGAAGAAAAGTATTATCCAGCCAGGAGAGCAATTGTTAGAAGCAGATGCAGAAAAGTATTATCCCAGTCAGGAGAGCAATTGTTAGAAGCAGATGAAGAAAAGTATTATCCCAGTCAGGAGAGCAATTGTTAGAAGCAGATGCAGAAAAGTATTATCCCAGTCAGGAGAGCAATTGTTAGAAGCAGATGCAGAAAAGTATTATCCCAGTCAGGAGAGCAATTGTTAGAAGCAGATGAAGAAAAGTATTATCCCAGTCAGGAGAGCAATTGTTAGAAGCAGATGCAGAAAAGTATTATCCCAGTCAGGAGAGCAATTGTTAGAAGCAGATGCAGAAAAGTATTATCCCAGCCAGGAGAGCAATTGTTAGAAGCAGATGCAGAAAAGTATTATCTCGGCCAGGAGAGCAATTGTTAGAAGAAGATGAAGAAAAGTATTATCCAGCCAGGAGAGCAATTGTTAGAAGCAGTTGAAGAAAAGTATTATCCCAGTCAGGAGAGCAATTGTTAGAAGCAGATGCAGAAAAGTATTATCCCAGTCAGGAGAGCAATTGTTAGAAGCAGATGAAGAAAAGTATTATCCCAGTCAGGAGAGCAATTGTTAGAAGCAGATGCAGAAAAGTATTATCCCGGCCAGGAGAGCAATTGTTAGAAGCAGATGAAGAAAAGTATTATCCCAGTCAGGAGAGCAATTGTTAGAAGCAGATGCAGAAAAGTATTGTCCTGGCCAGGAGAGCAATTGTTAGAAGCAGATGAAGAAAAGTATTATCCCAGCCAGGAGAGCAATTGTTAGAAGCAGATGAAGAAAAGTATTATCCCAGTCAGGAGAGCAATTGTTAGAAGCAGATGCAGAAAAGTATTGTCCTGGCCAGGAGAGCAATTGTTAGAAGCAGATGAAGAAAAGTATTATCCCAGCCAGGAGAGCAATTGTTAGAAGCAGATGAAGAAAAGTATTATCCCAGCCAGGAGAGCAATTGTTAGAAGCAGATGAAGAAAAGTATTATCCCAGCCAGGAGAGCAATTGTTAGAAGCAGATGAAAAGTATTATCCCAGCCAGGAGAGCAATTGTTAGAAGCAGATGCAGAAAAGTATTATCCCAGCCAGGACAGCAATTGTTAGAAGCAGATGAAGAAAAGTATTGTCCCAGCCAGGAGAGCAATTGTTAGAAGCAGATGAAGAAAAGTATTATCCCAGTCAGGAGAGCAATTGTTAGAAGCAGATGCAGAAAAGTATTGTCCTGGCCAGGAGAGCAATTGTTAGAAGCAGATGAAGAAAAGTATTATCCCAGCCAGGAGAGCAATTGTTAGAAGCAGATGAAGAAAAGTATTATCCCAGCCAGGAGAGCAATTGTTAGAAGCAGATGAAGAAAAGTATTATCCCAGCCAGGAGAGCAATTGTTAGAAGCAGATGCAGAAAAGTATTATCCCAGCCAGGACAGCAATTGTTAGAAGCAGATGAAGAAAAGTATTATCCCAGTCAGGAGAGCAATTGTTAGAAGCCGATGCAGAAAAGTATTATCCCAGCCAGGACAGCAATTGTTAGAAGCAGATGCAGAAAAGTATTATCCCAGCCAGGAGAGCAATTGTTAGAAGCAGATGAAGAAAAGTATTATCCCAGCCAGGAGAGCAATTGTTAGAAGCAGATGCAGAAAAGTATTATCCCAGCCAGGAGAGCAATTGTTAGAAGCAGATGCAGAAAAGTATTATCCCAGCCAGGAGAGCAATTGTTAGAAGCAGATGCAGAAAAGTATTATCCCAGCCAGGAGAGCAATTGTTAGAAGCAGATGCAGAAAAGTATTATCCCAGCCAGGACAGCAATTGTTAGAAGCAGATGCAGAAAAGTATTATCCCAGCCAGGAGAGCAATTGTTAGAAGCAGATGCAGAAAAGTATTATCCCAGCCAAGAGAGCTATTGTTAGAAGCAGATGAAGAAAAGTATTATCCCAGCCAAGAGAGCAGCCAGGAGAGCAATTGTTAGAAGCAGATGAAGAAAAGTATTATCCCAGCCAGGACAGCAATTGTTAGAAGCAGATGCAGAAAAGTATTGTCCTGGCCAGGAGAGCAATTGTTAGAAGCAGATGCAGAAAAGTATTATCCCGTCCAGGAGAGCAATTGTTAGAAGCAGATGCAGAAAAGTATTATTCCAGCCAAGAGAGCAATTGTTAGAAGCAGATGCAGAAAAGTATTATCCCGTCCAGGAGAGCAATTGTTAGAAGCCGATGAAGAAAAGTATTATTCTGGCCAGGAGAGCAATTGTTAGAAGCAGATGCAGAAAAGTATTATCCCAGCCAGGAGAGCAATTGTTAGAAGAAGATGAAGAAAAGTATTATCCCAGCCAAGAGAGCAATTGTTAGAAGCAGATGAAGAAAAGTATTATCCAGTCAGGAGAGCAATTGTTAGAAGCCGATGAAGAAAAGTATTATTCTGGCCAGGAGAGCAATTGTTAGAAGCAGATGCAGAAAAGTATTATCCCAGCCAGGAGAGCAATTGTTAGAAGCAGATGCAGAAAAGTATTATCCCAGCCAAGAGAGCAATTGTTAGAAGCAGATGCAGAAAAGTATTGTCCTGGTCAGGAGAGCAATTGTTAGAAGCAGATGCAGAAAAGTATTGTCCTGGTCAGGAGAGCAATTGTTAGAAGCAGATGAAGAAAAGTATTATTCTGGCCAGGAGAGCAATTGTTAGAAGCAGATGCAGAAAAGTATTATCCCAGCCAGGAGAGCAATTGTTAGAAGCAGATGAAGAAAAGTATTATCCCAGCCAGGAGAGCAATTGTTAGAAGCAGATGAAGAAAAGTATTATCCCAGCCAAGAGAGCAATTGTTAGAAGCAGATGAAGAAAAGTATTATTCTGGCCAGGAGAGCAATTGTTAGAAGCAGATGCAGAAAAGTATTATCCCAGCCAAGAGAGCAATTGTTAGAAGCAGATGCAGAAAAGTATTGTCCTGGTCAGGAGAGCAATTGTTAGAAGCAGATGCAGAAAAGTATTGTCCTGGTCAGGAGAGCAATTGTTAGAAGCAGATGCAGAAAAGTATTATCCCAGCCAAGAGAGCAATTGTTAGAAGCAGATGCAGAAAAGTATTGTCCTGGTCAGGAGAGCAATTGTTAGAAGCAGATGCAGAAAAGTATTGTCCTGGTCAGGAGAGCAATTGTTAGAAGCAGATGAAGAAAAGTATTATTCTGGCCAGGAGAGCAATTGTTA
The DNA here is from genome assembly GCA_022818135.1 of Saxidomus purpurata. Classification (NCBI taxonomy): domain Eukaryota; kingdom Metazoa; phylum Mollusca; class Bivalvia; order Venerida; family Veneridae; genus Saxidomus; species Saxidomus purpurata. The sequence goes on along the minus strand of JAFMSR010002801.1, from coordinate 8,172 downwards.
GAAGCAGATGCAGAAAAGTATTATCCCAGCCAGGAGAGCAATTGTTAGAAGCAGATGCAGAAAAGTATTATCCCAGCCAGGACAGCAATTGTTAGAAGAAGATGAAGAAAAGTATTATCCAGCCAGGAGAGCAATTGTTAGAAGAAGATGAAGAAAAGTATTATCCCAGCCAGGAGAGCAATTGTTAGAAGCAGATGAAGAAAAGTATTATCCCAGTCAGGAGAGCAATTGTTAGAAGAAGATGAAGAAAAGTATTATCCCAGCCAGGAGAGCAATTGTTGGAAGCAGATGAAGAAAAGTATTATCCAGCCAGGAGAGCAATTGTTAGAAGAAGATGAAGAAAAGTATTATCCAGCCAGGAGAGCAATTGTTAGAAGAAGATGAAGAAAAGTATTATCCAGCCAGGAGAGCAATTGTTAGAAGAAGATGAAGAAAAGTATTATCCAGCCAGGAGAGCAATTGTTAGAAGAAGATGAAGAAAAGTATTATCCAGCCAGGAGAGCAATTGTTAGAAGAAGATGAAGAAAAGTATTATCCAGCCAGGAGAGCAATTGTTAGAAGAAGATGAAGAAAAGTATTATCCCAGCCAGGAGAGCAATTGTTAGAAGCAGATGAAGAAAAGTATTATCCAGCCAGGAGAGCAATTGTTAGAAGCAGATGAAGAAAAGTATTATCCAGCCAGGAGAGCAATTGTTAGAAGAAGATGAAGAAAAGTATTATCCAGCCAGGAGAGCAATTGTTAGAAGAAGATGAAGAAAAGTATTATCCAGCCAGGAGAGCAATTGTTAGAAGAAGATGAAGAAAAGTATTATCCAGCCAGGAGAGCAATTGTTAGAAGAAGATGAAGAAAAGTATTATCCAGCCAGGAGAGCAATTGTTAGAAGAAGATGAAGAAAAGTATTATCCCAGCCAGGAGAGCAATTGTTAGAAGCAGATGAAGAAAAGTATTATCCCAGTCAGGAGAGCAATTGTTAGAAGAAGATGAAGAAAAGTATTATCCCAGCCAGGAGAGCAATTGTTAGAAGCAGATGCAGAAAAGTATTATCCAGCCAGGAGAGCAATTGTTAGAAGAAGATGAAGAAAAGTATTATCCCAGCCAGGAGAGCAATTGTTAGAAGCAGATGAAGAAAAGTATTATCCCAGTCAGGAGAGCAATTGTTAGAAGAAGATGAAGAAAAGTATTATCCCAGCCAGGAGAGCAATTGTTAGAAGCAGATGAAGAAAAGTATTATCCCAGCCAGGAGAGCAATTGTTAGAAGCAGATGAAGAAAAGTATTATCCCAGCCAAGTGAGCAATTGTTAGAAGCAGATGAAGAAAAGTATTATCCCAGCCAGGAGAGCAATTGTTAGAAGCAGATGAAGAAAAGTATTATCCCAGCCAGGAGAGCAATTGTTAGAAGAAGATGAAGAAAAGTATTATCCCAGCCAAGTGAGCAATTGTTAGAAGCAGATGAAGAAAAGTATTATCCCAGCCAAGTGAGCAATTGTTAGAAGCAGATGAAGAAAAGTATTATCCAGCCAGGAGAGCAATTGTTAGAAGAAGATGAAGAAAAGTATTATCCCAGCCAAGTGAGCAATTGTTAGAAGCAGATGAAGAAAAGTATTATCCCAGCCAAGAGAGCAATTGTTAGAAGCAGATGAAGAAAAGTATTATCCCAGCCAGGAGAGCAATTGTTAGAAGAAGATGAAGAAAAGTATTATCCCAGCCAGGAGAGCAATTGTTAGAAGCAGATGAAGAAAAGTATTATCCCAGCCAGGAGAGCAATTGTTAGAAGAAGATGAAGAAAAGTATTATCCCAGCCAGGAGAGCAATTGTTAGAAGCAGATGAAGAAAAGTATTATCCAGCCAGGAGAGCAATTGTTAGAAGCAGATGAAGAAAAGTATTATCCCAGCCAAGTGAGCAATTGTTAGAAGAAGATGCAGAAAAGTATTATCCCAGCCAGGAGAGCAATTGTTAGAAGAAGATGAAGAAAAGTATTATCTCGGCCAAGAGAGCAATTGTTAGAAGCAGATGCAGAAAAGTATTATCCCAGCCAGGAGAGCAATTGTTAGAAGCCGATGCAGAAAAGTATTATCTCAGCCAGGAGAGCAATTGTTAGAAGAAGATGCAGAAAAGTATTATCCCAGCCAGGAGAGCAATTGTTAGAAGCCGATGCAGAAAAGTATTATCTCAGCCAGGAGAGCAATTGTTAGAAGCAGATGCAGAAAAGTATTATCCCAGCCAGGAGAGCAATTGTTAGAAGCCGATGCAGAAAAGTATTATCTCAGCCAGGAGAGCAATTGTTAGAAGAAGATGCAGAAAAGTATTATCCCGGCCAGGAGAGCAATTGTTAGAAGCAGATGAAGAAAAGTATTATCCCAGCCAGGAGAGCAATTGTTAGAAGCAGATGCAGAAAAGTATTATCCCAGCCAGGACAGCAATTGTTAGAAGCAGATGAAGAAAAGTATTATCTCAGCCAGGAGAGCAATTGTTAGAAGCAGATGCAGAAAAGTATTATCCCGGCCAGGAGAGCAATTGTTAGAAGCCGATGCAGAAAAGTATTATCCCAGCCAAGAGAGCAATTGTTAGAAGCAGATGAATAATTCATAATGACAGACAGATGCAAGTAAACTTATCTATGTATTTTCTTAAACAGTTTAGAATAATAGTTGTTAGGACTCGTGAAATTCTTTTCTTAGGCAGAAAGCAGCTTCTCTCAGATTACTTTTACATTTTATGTTTCAGTATGTCATTTAAGAGAAATTTTATTTTTCACAAGAAACTTTGAACAAGCAGCTTAAACACTGCAAGTGTTTCTGTTCTTTTATATACCAAGTCAGTGTAAAACAATCAGGTCTCATTGAACTTAATGATGATAGAATTATTCATTTGATAGTTTGGCTGTTGTTGATGTTCCATTAAATTATACCTTAAATAGGATAGTTGTGTATGTCAAGGCTAAAGTCAACAAAAGTAAAAGTACATACCGGTATGCTTATAATAATACAGTTGAGTCTCGATTTTTCAAAGTGACGGGGACCAAGTTTTATTTTGAATAATAAATAATCTAAGTCCCGAAGATGGCCAGTTGATTGTTATATAAATCTGCGATATGTGGCACAAACGCTTTACGTTATATGTAGAAGGGTCGGATTTTACAACATTTCATAGTTAGTTAATGTTTAACAATAAGACACTATTTCCCCACTTGCTGCCTCCAGTTGTCCCCGTTTATTTATTTGTTGCGTTCTCATCTAGTGTACGGTAGTTGTTTTTAGCACTTGTTGTAGTCAGGTGATATGTTACGTAGCCAGGTGAGCTTGCGCTCAGTTTGTTGCAGTGCAAGTTAATGTGCCAAGCAGTACACATGTACATGTAGCTTGATAGCCTTGTATTTCGTACATGGGACAGGTTAGTTTCTGTGCAGTATACATGTAGCTGGTAAGTCGATTTATTTGTTAGGAGATATTAAATGATGACTGAAATGATTACATGATTTATTTAGCAATATCTTTATTTGCATGGGTCATTCGTATTTCCCTCGCGTTTGACATGTATTTTAAATGGCGGTCTGTTGTTCTTCTAACGGTAACTTTGCATGTTCTAACCATATGCATTTGTTCGCAGCAATGCAGCACAGTGAGAGAGATTGACATGTATGTACAGAGTATGGGATTAACTCCACAACTTCAGTAAGTATTGCAGAAATGAGCTAAGATGAATGCTATGTTATGTTACTATTTTTAGAAGGTTTAATCAGCTGTTTTAGTGCACATGTATAAGCGAACAGATTAGATAGAACCAGTGCCTATTGTTTTATGATGGATAGTAAAATGTGATAAATGAATGAATTTAGGTCTGTCTGCAGATATACTTTATTAATAACGTATTTGTTGTAATAAGGTTCACATGTATGTTACATGTATATTATCTTGTTTTGTTAAAACTATATTTTCAGACCCAAGGACATTCTTGTGTACATTATTTATCATAAAGTACAAGGGATTATAAATGAAGCCCCCAGTGTTTGGTTGATTCCGTCATCACCTGTGTTTGGTTGATTGTGTCATCACCAGTGTTTGGTTGATTGTGTCATCACCAGTGTTTGGTTGATTCATCATCACCAGTGTTTTGGTTAGAGTTTCAGTAGACCAGGAGTTTGGTAATTTAAAAAGAAAACTGTGAAACAAAACATGTTTACCGAAATTTTAGTAGAAATTTCTACATCAGTCAGTATATACCCGGTAACATTAACTGAGTTCAGTTTTAAATATTATACACCAGTGGTTCACTAGTGCAACGAGGGAGTATAACGCAATTACACCTACTGAAGAACTGTGAAAGGATCGGAGGAGATAAAAACAATTTTAACATTCGCATTGTGCTAAAGAATCTAATTCAATTAGTTACTTTAACTTAAGAGAACAGTGACAATTTATTTAGTATTATGTATAACAGTATTGTTTGCTGTTGTTGACAGTTACTTTAACTGTATTAACTAGGTACTATACTGGATATATATTTTTAAGTGATTCTACCAAGATATTCATAATAAGTTTTTGTATGCATTTCTTTCATGCACATTTTAGCAGGTTTTCAGGAACTGGTTGCTTGACAATAGATTACAGCAGTAAAGATTTGTGGTGTAACAGTAATATTGTCATTTATTTTTTGGAACGGCATTGTACTGTATGGAAGATTTTTGGAACGGTATTGTACTGTGTGGAAGATTTTTGGAACGGCATTGTACTGTATGGAAGATTTTTGGAACGGCATTGTACTGTATATAAGATTTTTGGAACGACATTGTACTGTATGGAAGATTTTTGGAACGGCATTGTACTGTATGGAAATTTTTGGAATGATAGAAGGTAAGTCACAGCACTTTTCACTATTAACTGGTGTAGGGATTTATTACATGAATCACTAATTCAGCTTTCTGTCTCTGTGGGAGATGTAAGATTGTCATATTTCAAAAATACTGTAATTACAGTCAAAATATTGCTTGACTATACATTTCAGCCATTATACAGGCTTTAAAATATGATGTAGAATATTGCTAGAGCAGGTAGCAGAGTATATACGGTAGTGCAAGAAATAGTTGACCTAGTTTCTGGATATTGAGATCAGTTTGAAGGTGTGTCTCATTTCTTGATAGGTTCCTGTGGTATTTGGTTCATAATACATTTTAGACATTGGTCATAAGTGGCAGTAAGTGCACATGTACTTACCTTTTAATAAAAAAGATGGAAATTTTATTTCAGATGCATTAATTTTAATCAGTGTATTGATGAATATTATTCTGGGTAGATAACAACCCTCTTTTTCAGCAAAATTTCACAGGTTAAAAGAAAACAGATTGCAGTTGACAACATACAGTTGACAGCATACAGTTGACAGCATACTGTTGACAACATACAGTTAACAGAACAGTTAACAGCAAACAGTTAACAGATAAAGTCAAGTCTCAGGTATTTTTCAGGGGACCAGAGAGTATAAAGCTCAGCAGTATACTTGTATGATTATACACATTGTGTATGTCCATCATCTCTGCAGTTCAGTGCAAATACAAATTATTGTGACATTGTCAGTGATTGAGACCATGATCTGTATATCGGGGTGTTTGAAATAAAATATTTCATTCATCACTTATAAAATATATTGTGAACTTTGTCTGTTATTGTGACCAGGCAATGTCTGTAAAGTGCAACAAGAATTACAGATACTACCAGTAGCCTGTTAGACCATATACTTTGTAACAATACTGAGAAAATTTCTCAGTCAGGAAATATCACTGTTGGCATGAGCGATCACTTTATTACTTTCTGTACTCAAAAGACAGTTAAAATACCCACAGAGAAACAGAATATTGTTAAACTTACATCTCTTAAAAATTATACTAAAGAGAATTTTGTCTATGAATTGACCAGTGCTAAAGATGTAAACTCAGCCTGGTTGGCTTTTAAAAAAATATTTATGAAATTTTAAATTCTGTTGCCCCTATAAAAGAAGTTTAACTGAAACAATCAACTGAACCATGGATGAGCTCAGATATAATTGAAGAGATTAAGCAAAGAGATTTAGATCTATACTTGTACAAAATCAAAAAAGACGGTCGTAAGGAAGATTATAAGATGTTTTGTAAACTAAGAAATAAGTTACAAAGACAAATCAAAACTGTTAGTCTGAATATTTTTCTAACAAAATTGAAGAAAACAAATTTTGTTCAAAGAAGTTCTGGCAAAACTTAAAATGTCTTGGGTTTAAAAATAAAAAGGGTACAGGTTCAACTATTGTTCTAAATATTGAAGGTGAAAATTGTCATGATTCTATTTCTGTTGCAAACCATTTTAATGATTTTTTTACAACTGTGGCTTCTAAATTAGGGCATTTTTATAAGATCTTCACAATTTCTCCTTCCCTTGACTCTAACTTGTTGAGATGAGCTTTGATTGAGACAAATTTTTTGATAGAGATACTTCCTGAAAAGACTAGAAGAGAAAAAAGGTAAGACCTCTCAATCTCAACAGACTTTTATAAGTCTATATAGACTCTGATACTGTGAAAGATTTTTATACCAATTCATGCTCACAAAGGGATTTGTTTTACTTGAAAATGGTGTCTGAGAGTTTTATATATAAAGAACTTTGCAATTTGAATGTATGCAAAAGCACAGGTCTAGATGGTATACCTGCAAGATCTTTGAAAGATGGTGCTAGTTTAAAATTACCTGTTACTTTTATTATCAATATGCCAATCTCTGATAATTATGTTCCTGATTAAATGAAACTTGCCAGAGTCAAACCTTTGTATAAAAAGAATAGCACTCTTGATGAGGGTAACTACCGACCTGTTAGTATTTTAAGTATTATTTCTAAGATATTAGAAAGAGCAAGATATTAGAAAGAGCTGTATACACACAGTTAGACTTGATGTGGGTAACTACCGACCCTGTCAGTATTTTAAGTATTATTTCTAAGATATTAGAAAGAGCAGGATATTAGAAAGAGCTGTTTACACACAGAGTTCATGTGGGTAACTACCGACCCTGTCAGTATTTTAAGTATTATTTCTAAGATATTAGAAAGAGCAGGATATTAGAAAGAGCTGTTTACACACAGTTAGAGTTGATGTGGGTAACTACCGACCCTGTCAGTATTTTAAGTATTATTTCTAAGATATTAGAAAGAGCTGTATACACACAGTTAGACTTGTTGTGGGTAACTACCGACCCTGTCAGTATTTTAAGTATTATTTGTAAGATATTAGAAAGAGCTGTATACACACAGTTAGACTTGTATTTAACTAAAAATAATTTACTGTTTGAACACCAGTCAGGTTTTAGGAGTTCACACTCAACTGACACTTGTCTCATTCATCTTTTAGACTGTATCAAGAACAACAATTCTAGAGGATTATTTACTGGTATGATTATGATAGATTTGCAAAAAGCTTTCGATACTGTTGATCATAACATCTTCTGCAGAAAACTACATCTAATGGGAGTTTCTAACACAGACTGGTGTCAGTCATATTTGATAAACAGGAAACAAGTTGTTAATATTGAGAAAACTCTTGCATCTCCTGCTACTGTCACTTGTGGAGTTCCCCAGGGCAGTATATTAGGTCCTTTACTTTTTGTATGCTATGTGAATGACATGACCACCAGTATCGACACAGATTACAAGCTCATTCTATATGCTGATGATAGCACTATACTTATTAGGATCGCATTCCGTCCGTCGTACGCCTGTTCGTCCGTCTGTCCGTCCACCAAGGACATCTCCTCTGAAACCACTGGGCCAATGTTGATGAGACTTTGCAGGGATGTTCCTTGCATGAAGCTCTATCAAAGTTGTTCAAAAAATTCCATTCCATGCAGAACTCTGGTTGCTATGGCAACAAATAGGAAAAACTTAAAATATCTTCTTCTCTGAAACCACAAGGCCTGGAGCTTAGATATTTAGCATGTAGCTTTGTTTAGTGGACCTCTACCAAGATTGTTCAAATTATGACCACCGGGTCAAAATTGACCCCACGCGGGTGGTCACTTAGTTTTGCATAGGCTTTATATAGGAAAAACTTTAAAAATCTTCTCTGAAACCACAAGGCCTAATGCTTAGATATTTGGCATGTAGCATTAGCTAGTAGACCTCTACCAAGATTGTTCAAATTATGACCCCGGGGTCAA
>JAFMSR010002800.1:0-20115 GCA_022818135.1 Saxidomus purpurata | reverse complement strand
TGTCAGCTAGATAGATATTGCTTCTTTTTAGAAGTGCATAAGGTAATATATCTTTCCTTTTCAGGCTACTTTTTGGAAGAGTATCCGGAGACAGTTACAAAGGGAAATTGCATATTCATTAAACCATCCCAAGAGGATAATCAAAAGTGGATTAGGCAAGTCTTAACAGTGACTCAGAAGACAAAAAAGGGGGAATGATCAATATAGGACATAATAGCAATCTTTATATACAATTTTACATCAACAATGCTCAAAACTCGACTGTCTTTCGAAGTCGTAAGATACATGTCCAATGATACATCCATATCTAACGGCTCTTTACGACCCTTTGCTGCACTTTACAGTGCATGTGATAATTATGGTTGTGTTTCGTTTTAAACGCAGAATTTAAAACAGAACAAACAAAACGGCGGCGCATTCAGTCCAAATACGTCATAATTCTAATCTTAAGAAATTAGATTATCAACAATGAAAATGCTTTTTATCACAAAAAGTATTTACAGTGGTGCTCACGTGTAACTTTGCAAAATGTTCGTGTATCTTTCGTGTATTGTGCATTCCGTTTGCATTCATCGTGCGTTTATCGTTCGTGCAACATTCAGATCGTGAATCGTGTAACGCTTCGTTCATTCCGTGTGATGAACGTTGCACGAAAGAATGATATAAAAGTTGTCAGACATAATGCGGACGACCAATCGTGTAGAACGTTTGCACGTTAGCCTAAGCATAAACGTGCATTATTTATAGTATTGCTCAAAGATCGGATTGAATTATGTAAGAACTATTAATGAAATACAAAGAATCATTCTTGCAATTAACCAAACTATCTTTCTGTTACGTATTTTATCTTTTCTCACGAGATATTTGTGAGAAGAAGAGATGTTGACTTTCGGTGAAACTGAAAGTAGACGTTCTGCATAATTATCGTGAAAGATTTACACCAGCTATAAAGAAGAGGAAAATATATATATAGCATAAAAGTAACGCTTACCTTTGAAAGTTTCTCCAATCACGATTTAATGCCAATATAAAGTAAACACACGCGTTTAATAAATGCGCACTGACTTTCTACGTCTAAGTATTTAAGACCAAGTTCATACGTTGTAAGGAGTAGTTGGTTAACACAGGTGTAATTATGACACCTTCGATCCCAATTTCTTGCACCTTTTCAATTTTACAGCTTTGAAATATTCCGACAGTCTACAAATTTGCAGACGTGTAACACTTGAAATGTTAGTGTGGATAATTATGTAATTAGAGTTTAATTATAATAAGTATGTGTACCACTATTCAATTACAAATCGTTCTTATACATACTTTGCTTTTAAAGAAAGAAACGACATGTAATGTGATTTTCAAGGTGACTTTTACAGTTCGTATATATATTTTGTACTTTTAACAGGATAATTGAATTTTTAATTGTAATTTAAAGGTGCAATCATGTCATTGTATATCAATTTATCTGTGATAGTCTCTTATATCTCTGTATAGAGTGGTCACTTACAAATGTGTTAGTCATATAACATAAATGATTTTTATGATAATATTTGTAATGTAAATGAAAGAGACTTTAATAAAATATTTTGAATTTTTGAATTTGGATACGTATTTCTTCACATTTTTACAAGAATATACTTTACCCTTGCAACAGAAACAGCAGAAAAAGTTTTTATTTGTTAATATAGACAAAATGACTAATTTGTTAAAATAGACAAAATGACTAATTTGTTAAAATAGACAAAATGACTAATAATGCTTCGGTAGAAATAGTTTTTAGCTGTAACAATAGACAGAACTGTTAATACTGTAGAAACGTTCTCTGAAAAGATTGTGTATTTCATTGTCATGTTATTTGTTCTACACATGTATGCATTATTTTGTAACTGGCTATAAATGTAAATGTCTCTTTATGCCAAATAAAATATAAGTTATGTTATGTTATTATCCGTTTGGTTTTCCTTTAAATTAGCCATACTTTAGGACTTTAAAAGTGTTTTCATTGGTTTGGTTAAGCTATTGCATTGTTATTTGACAACTATTAATAATATTGTTGTTAAGCATATGAAAATGTCCGAGTTACTCGAATGACCGTTTTTCGTTTCGTTCATCGGGAATCGTGTGTCGTGTATCGTTCATATCGCTCATCATTCATGAAACTTTCATCAGTTATCGTGTGTGCATCGTGCATTCCGTTTGCGTGTATCGTTCGTGTATCGTTCGTTCCGTGTGCAAAGTTATACGTAAGCACCACTGTACCTGATTTTTTGTTTTTCATGTGATTTCTTACACCATAATTTTTATCTTAAGAAATTAGTTTATTAACCAAAAATAAAATGATTTTATCACAAAAAGTATTAACCATTTCATGTAACTTTGAACTGTCCTGGATGCTAGGCGGCGTATGTTTTATAATGCATACATGTTGATATCTCACATTATAGTTTTGATGTTTAGACTGACTGTTTTGCTGTGAATGTATACATTTCTTTTAAATAATTTTGTTTTAAGCAAATTACATGAATCTACCAGACAAAGTATGCTTATGTCGAAGGATGCTGAGAATATAAATATCTAAATTAAAATGGAACATTTGGAAACATTAGAATTGGCATATTAAGGCAGATGACTGCCAGTAAGACAGATTAAACCATATTTCTACTACTCCATGTAGGTGGAAAATAATGTCCAATTGTATACTCTTATAAACAAAAGTTACAGGTTAGCCTATAAGCGTAGTTTTAATCGTACTTATTAGCCCCAAACCGGTATAATCGGACTAGATTTGAGACTTACCCTACCAGTTTGCAGATAAGTATTGTTGTAATACTCCAATAACTGGAATCAAAGTGTGACCCATTTCATTGTTCTGTTTCAGTTTATATCAAATTATTTTATTGATGTTTTGTTTGAATGAAGTGCGTTTATCCTTTTTGCACTGTTTTTCATATGTTTATATAAGTGTGTTGTTGTTGTTATTACTGTATATGGTGACATAACATGAAAACAAAATAATCATACATGTATTTTATTTCTATATATGTAAAATTATATACGCAATATGTACAGTTGTTAAATGTCGCTGGTGAATGTTAGAACATGAAGACGTAGCAAAAAAACTGACAGTTTTTTTCTCGGCCTAAGAAAGATTACTTCGAAAAAGTATATATCATATTTAATTTTAACGGAATTGTACTATACTATTTTTGTTTGTATGCATGTTTATTTACCAGATCGATATACACACATGTTTATTTAAGATACTGTCGTTATAAACAATGATTTTAATAATAATTTTGAGTGAATACATTTATTTTGCACCCAGTATCGGTGAATTTCCATGTGTTATAAATCATGCTATTTAGCCAAATTCGGCTAGCTTCTTTCTTTGTTCACGGAAAAATAGTCATTGGTTTCAGTGTTTCGGTTGTTTTCAAATTTTAGGAAAGTGAAAACAGAAATAACTGAATTCTATCAGATACAATTTTAGCCTAAATGATTGCTATTTCGTGACTGAATTCAGTCACTGTCAGCCTAGCTTCTTACTTTGTTTACCGAGAAACTTCCATTGCTTCTTCAGTTGCAGATAGTGAACTCAGAAATGACTAAAATTCAGTCACATGTAATTTCAATCATATTCGAATCGTCTTGGAGTACAGATTCTCTGATTATGCTATGAATGTGTGGTCAGTTAGTGACTGAATTCAGTCAATTTTTTTTGTGTGCATCTAGTTGTTTAACTTATATTTTGCATAAGCAAGTACGTTTGTAATATAATTATCATGTCTGTACTTAATGTGAAAAAGTAATAAAATATTTAGTATCAATAACAAGTCTTTGTTCTATATAACACAAACATGACTGTTTATATAGGAAAAACCGTTAATTCTAACGAAATTATACATAGGTATTAATATTTGAAAACAAATGTTGAAAATGGCATAGTTAAGGCACAATCAGAAATGTGACTTTTCTCATCAGAACGTGTTAAATTTATTTAAGTTTGATAGCTTTATGAAATGGAGACCAGGGGGATATCTGAAAATTACGAACGTGAGCTAGAGCTGTTAATTCAGAATTTTATATGCAAAGGTAAAAAACCAACAGTTTCCAGACTAACTTTAAAACGTAATAAAATGCAGGGTGGGTTTAACTTCAAATTCAAATATAACATGGTCTAATATGCAGTTCCGAACAAATCGGAAAAAAATAATTAAACCAAAATAATTAAAAACAAAAATGATTTTACAACAATTATATAGTAAAGAATCCAGAGCGAAATTATGCTGCGAGGTTAAATGGGAGCAAAACATTCCGGAGCAGAAAAATATTCGCTGGGCCATTGTTTGGTTAAACATTTACAAAGCATACGCCTCCTTAGCCGCTAAACAATTTCAATGGAAATTTATCCAATAAAATACTATAATATTAAAATAATATTAAATACGCTATCTTTACAGAACATAAACTTAATTTAATGTAAGTTTCAAACCGGTTGTGAAATATATATGTAAAAATCAAAGGGAAACATTCTATCATCTTTTTTCGGAATGTAAAAATTGTGCTGGAAAAAATGATCAAGGTTGTAAACACTGTTAAATGTTTGCTTAACCAAAAACAGATTGACTTAGGCTTTCACCACGTAGTATTTGGTTTTACAGAGTCTATTGAAGGAGTACATTTTTTAAATACCCTCATTTTTTAACTTAAATGGCACATATTGATATACAGGAATGATTACAAATATTCTTCCTCAACAAAATCACCAGAAGTTTGTTATAAACAATTTATGTATAAAATAAATGAAATATGTATGTTTCACAATATAAAATGCGAGGATTTTAACTCAGTTAAATGCTTTACTAATCTGATGAATGGAAATCAATAGTTTATGTAATCAATATATACTTGAAATTGAAATAATTTCTGCACGCTTTTCTTTAAAATGTTCACTTTGAAAATGAAATATGATGAATATACATATCTATATTTTTTTAAGAAATGTTGTTCTTAGCACTTCTTATTCATGGAAGCAGAACAAACACACTGCTGTAAAGGTAAATCAATGTGTCACTACTATGTAAAACTGTTTTAGAATATAGAATTTCATTTTCATTATTAGCATTATTAGTAATTTTGTTAATGCACTATATTTGTTATGTTATGTAAATAAAATGATTACTGTAAGGCTGATAGGGGATGTTCCCCGGACCCTTTCAAGCCAATGACGGAGTAAATAAACGGGGTCAACCCGCAAGGGGGCCTCAAAAAATAATTGGTAGCTTAACGATTAAAATACTATGCCGATGAAAATGGATGACATTGTACTCGTGTTATGCATATTGCATTCGTTGACTATGATATTGGTATTTGTATACTGCGACTTATGTATTATCTTAGGAACAATCATTCTTATAATTTTAGCTACTGTGAAGAATGTCGTTACAAAACGTTCAGTTTAAAAGAACTATGACTCTTGCATGCTTTCGTTTTATTAATCTGACTTTTTACATTCTTTGTCCGGAGCACAACTAAAACAATATTCGAAAGACTAAATCAAATCTTGAAATGTATATGCATATTTAGATGCTGACAAGAATATTTGCATATTTATCCTCGAAGGAAACATCACCACGGCCCGTATATGCGAATCACCTTCACTGCTGGTAAAGCGGGGAAAATGTTGTGCTAACTTCAGATGGAGGTGAAAAACAGAGAAAAATGATGTTTAGGCATGTAAGTGAATAAAATGACAGTTCTATGTCATTATTTTAGCTTTTGCAGTTGCTGCAGTTACTAGTTGATTCTTAAATTCAATATATACTAGGGCAGGCATATGCCAGGACTATTCTTAACACGTTCTGATGAGAAAAGTCACATTTCTGATTGTGCCTTAACTATGCCATTTTCAACCTTTTTTTCTCAAATATCAATACCCCTGTATAATTTCGTTAAAATTAATGGTTTTTCAAATATGAACAATCATTTTTGTGTTAATATAGAACAAAGACGTGTTATTGATACTAAATATTTTATTACTTTTCACATTAAGTACAGACATGATAATGATATTACAAAGTTTAACGTACTTGCTTATACAAAATATCAGTTAAACAACCTGGTGCACGCAAAAAAATGACTGAATTCAGTCACTAACTGACCACACATTCATAGCATAATCAGAGAATCTGTACTCCAAGACGTTTCGAAAATGATTGGAATTGCATCTGACTGAATTTCAGTCATTTCTGATTTCACTATCTGCAACTGAAAAAGCAATAAAAATTTTTCGGTAAACAAAGTAAGAAGCTAGGCCGACAGTGACTGAATTCAGTCACGAAATAGCAATCATTTAGGCTAAAGTTGTATCTGATAGAATTCAGTTATTTCTGTCTTCACTTTCCTAAAATTTAAAAAATTACCGAAACTCTGAACCAATGACTGTTTTTCCGTGATCAAAGTAAGAAGCTAGCCGAATTTGGTTAAATAGCATGATTTATAACACACATGGAAATTCACCGATACTGGGTGTAAAATAAATGTATTCAGGATAAATTGTTCAGGATAAGTAAACATACATGTATACGATAGTGTTTTTGTAAAGTATAAAAAGCAACGTTTTGGCAGGAAAATGCGCATGAAATTTACATTTGTAATTGTTGTCAACATTACCGTCATAAAACAATTTAATGTATATCTGTTTGCATTAAAATATTTCTAAGAACAGACAGGAAGTGATTTGCTACGTATTTAAGCACCTTTCAGTAAGTGACGCGATATTTTTACAAATGCGCATATACCGTATTTAAATTGCGAAATAAATTATTATTATGTTAATTGTGTGTTTATTTTATGTAACAAGATGCTACAACACATAATGTAAAAATGAAAATTGAAAGACAAAAATTAATTCATTAAAAGTAACGAACATCAAACAGCCAAGAATTGCATAATTCTTTTATTTTTACGTGCCTTAAACTAGCGACCAACAAAAATGAAAAGGGAGTAAGTAGATAAGTAGAGCTGTTATAACTGCAAAACATAACTACAAAAGTTTCTCTTAACTGAACAGAAACGCACAATTATGTAGACGAATAAAATAACGACATGAATACATGAAAAGCTAGTAGGCACAGTGCACACGAAACATAAATCGATTCATCAATAAATTATTATTTAATATTTATTTCATGCCTAATGGCAAATAGTATTTTAGCATACATAAAAAGTAAAATCATAATAAGTCAATACAAACAAAATGAATGAATGAACGAATGAATGAATAAATGAATGAATAGAAATTAACGCCAAACCCACAAGCAATTAGAAAGGTATGAAGAAGGGAAAAGGTATACCGGTAGAACATGTTAGTAACCCAAACTCCGCCTGCATCTGGCCATGGAGACGAAAACCATATATTTTCGATAACAATTAGACCACCAATCTCGAGCAGTTTTTTGGAATCTATGGGCATGCCTATTACATAACAAAAGGTGGCACCACCTCTCCTGTAGAATGATTGGAGATTTCTACATGATTGACCCATCATGAGTCAGACTGTTACGGGATGTAAGTTATGGACTTTAGTTGGCTCTTAGACATAAACAAGAAGGCAGGGCTATTAAGATTGCAACTAACTGTGAAAAATATTGAAAATATCCATGGCCGGACAACAAGCATTGTCTGTTAGACGTGCCAATTGAATCTGACAGTCCTCGATTGAAATTGATTGATAACCATAATTAAAAATACGCTTATATAAGATAACCTGCCTAGTGGTCACATGTATTCAGCAGTCGTCCTTTAGAAGCCAAATTCTATTGTTACTCAATTTGCCATTCATATTAAAGATATTAGATAAAATGTATTTTAACATCATTTTATATGCTGAATGTTGTACATGGAAGAGACATAAATAAATAAATAAATAAATAAATAAATAAATAAATAAATAAATAAATAAATATTAAAAACACATTAACTCTGCAGCCACCACTTTTAAGCAAACTGTGTTTGGTCTAATCATACAATTTACTTAAAACAAAATGTTGTTGATTTAATCTTTAAAGTTTTGGAACTGTTTACAAAATACATACACAACAAAATAGACAGCATAACAACAAAACTATAATAATATATACCTACACGTATGCAAATTATAAACATGCGCCCCTTTACATCCAAGACAGCTGAAACGGAAAAATCAAAGTACATGCATATGTATATTATATCAAGATGATTCAATTTACCGAACTGATATGATTCAGTGGTATCTTCAATGGTACCCAAGGAAGGTGGGTGTTCAGTTGGGACATGTCTAGTTGGTCTTCTCCAGCCTATTACTTATTTTTATTTGCGGTCCGTAGGCTATTTCCGAAAATGCATGAAAACATCACCCTGATTGTCTTTCGTCAGTCTGAAAATATTTGTTGAAATATTAGATGAAATATATAGTTATTGTATCTATTGAAAGGTATTATTTAACATTATTCTTAACCCTTATGAGAAACAATTTGAAATGCAATATACAAAATGGTTATGTTTTACAAAATATACTACAATCTTGTAGCAATCTCCCTGCCCAGTTACCTAGAAGTCCCAAACAGGTTAACAAGACATATGCACCCCTTAGTCTCCGCCACACCCATGCAAACTCGGACTTCTTTAAGTACTCTTTTTTCCCCCATACCACAGTCCTGTGGAATAGATTACCCACGCATATTGCGATCCTGCCTGATCTTTAATCATTCAAGAAGGTAATGGCCCAGCTCAGTTATTAATCGTACAACAGTTGTTTTTAAACATTTTATTCTTTTACTATTTTAACAGTTTTAACAATTTTTTTCTCCTAACTGTAGAAACTATCTTGCATTTATCTTATTTTATCTTTTATTAACACCCGGCGTGTACCATGCCCATAATACTCGTGAGAGGTATGAGGCAGTATGACAAGATAGATAGATATATACTAGAATGATTTCTATTTAAGCCCTTTGCCCGATATAGTCATAAATTAAGATGGAACAAAGTCTCATATTTTCAGTGGATCTGAATGACTACATTGTACATTGCATAACACTTGATGATTTCACCGACTAATTATCTAGGAATGATTATCTTAGATCTTAATGTACGTCTGCCTATAAAACATCTGCATTTTAAATGGTTCTTGGAAAAAGCGTGAAGATTTTATTTGTTGCAACCTGCTGGCTATTATCAAATTAGAAAGCTCTTTGGTGGCCGAAATTATATAATTAAACTGTGGCTGACCCAAATTATAGCAAATCAGTACTCGTGGTAATCTGACATTTCATAATTGACCATGCAAATTATCTAAAGTAGCGTTTGCCACCTTCAGTGAAAGATATAACTGTAATGCTGAAGCAATTAACCAGATAATGTGGTCAAATAACCAAACAATATTATACAACAAGCCTGTTACGCTAGACATATTTTTAAGTCTGCCCTTTCTGCTCTAAAAACGCCAAAATAGGTCCTTCATGAAATAACAAGTTTGAATGAAACTCTGTGCGAAACTTCCGTATGTAATTAACTTGATCTTGACCATATAGCTCTGCATTTACGCCCCCCAAAAAACATTTCTAAATGTTTTGTTAATAAACTACTAGTATGATAAACATATATTTGTCGCACGTTAGTATTTAGTGTACAGATCTCCAGCCCTGCATGATGTAGGTTCAAGTCATGTGAACATTCATTTTCTCATTCAACTTTTTATACTTTAGTATAATTATTATATTCATATAGAATGTACCCGAACGCACAAGGAACGTTCATTATAGTGATTATTTTGTCTTTGAAGTATGATATTTTTTATATTGATAATGCTTACATGCCGAGCTAGTAAACATAACACTGGCACGTATAGGGACTCCTTTTCTAGTAGTGTAAACGTGACGGATATAAGCCTATTGTACTTTAAGCCTTTGTTTAAAATAAATGATAAATATTGAGAAAAGTCTATACATTACCTATCAAAGTTTGAAATATTCATTTAGCTAAATCAAGTCACTTACTAACGTTCGTAGTGCGGGAGCACTAAGTACAGATTATCAAATTAGCATTGAAAAGTACGCTTATAACTGAGCTACGAAACAAATCGATTTGTTTCTAGTGTGTAAAATTAATTTATATATTTATAAAGTCCATATACGTAATTGAAAGCCGAACATACCTTAGGGAAGCAAATTCGTTTTACTCTGATCCATACCATCGAGGTAAGCATCACTAATGGCAAGATCTCGTCGGACATAATAATAGTCACTAGCATATCTGAAAGCAAGCAAAAAACTTAATAGTAGTTGCAAAAATGTATGTCCCACAACTTATTTTGATATCAATAATAAATTCTCTACACGTTATAAAAATTGGTCATGATAAAATTTGTAATGAAAACTACGAAATTCAATGCGTATTTGATCAATTATGTTTAGACAAATCTTTCAGAAATAATAAAAGTAACAAACATACAGTTAAAAGTTATCTTTTTACGGGCGTTCAATATATATATAAAAGAGACATGACGCTAATATATCAACTAAATAACACTTCTGATTATGTACGTTTTTTATTGCAAAATGCATATACCGATGGTATGCTTATAACTGAGCTACTAGTGTGTAAAATTAATTTATATATTTATAAAGTCCATATACGTAATTGAAAGCCGAACATACCTTAGCGAAGCAAATTCGTTTTACTCTGATCCATACCATCGAGGTAAGCATCACTAATGGCAAGATCTCGTCGGGCATAGTAATAGGCACTAGCATATCTGAAAGCAAGCAAAAAACTTAATAGTAGTTGCAAAAATGTATGTCCCACAACTTATTTTGATATCAATAATAAATTCTCTACACGTTATAAAAATTGGTCATGATAAAATTTGTAATGAAAACTACGAAATTCAATGCGTATTTGATCAATTATGTTTAGACAAATCTTTCAGAAATAATAAAAGTTACAAACATACAGTTAAAAGTTATCTTTTTACGGGCGTTCAATATATATATAAAAGAGACATGACGCTAATATATCAACTAAATAACACTTCTGATTATATAGGTTTTTTATTGCAAAATGCATATATCGATGGTATCAAATTATGTTAAAAACAAAAGTAGAAATTTATTTTACCTTTAAACACAGTTTCCTTCAAAAATATGAGAACTCCTCTTCACTGCAGTATCGTTGTACTATTCCAATTATTTTTGTTCAAATTATATATTATGTATAAAAGCAAAAATGTCTTACAAGTGAGAAAATTCTTCTTTGAACACATTAGCAAGGTCACTGTTCGTTTATCCATTTTCTCAACACAACTACTTCACATAAAACTCATTGTTAAATGGACCTTGTAACAAACTGTAAACCGTTGTAATGAGAACTACCTGTTTTACGACCCTTGGAATACTTTGGATTTTATGATTATACACATTTTATACCTTCGAGAAGTGGCAGAGTGTCCGCATCATTCCCCCCATAGGAGCCATTTTGTTGTTGTAATTTTTTTATGTTTATTTCTTTTTTGTGTGTGTAATTAAATTGAAATACATGGAAATTTATGTCATTTTGCAAGATATGAGAACTGTGTCTTAATATTCCATAATTGTAGCATGCTGTTCAAATAATACTTGAAAATCTAAAAGTTGACCTTGGTAATTTTAAGATTTATTTTAAATATTAGTGATAAAAGTTCCGTTATCAGTAATTGCCCATACTCCCAATCTTTTGCTACACTATTGTATTTTTATTTGTTATCGGGACAAAATTTTGTAAATTGCATATCGTATTTCATGGCTTTATTGCATAATTTTGTTACCCGTGTTAAATTTGTGGAATTTAAATACATGTTTTGTAATTCTGCATTGACTGCAGTACTTTTTTAACCTATAACAAAAACAAATAAACATGAATGCATGCAAACATAACTACTTCAACTGGATAGGAATCTTAAAGGTCGATTACTAAGACCAAATCGAATTTTCTTTTAAATGGTGATGGCGTAACAGAAAACTTATATAAATTGTTAATTAAACGCTGAATTGTCTTCAAATTTTGCACACTAATCAGTTAAGTTGAGTTAACAGATGTAGATTATTAAGTCAGTATGTTTGATTTGTTATGGAATAGTGTCAAATACACCCAAAATACATTAAGTTACATTAGCCTTTAAAATGGAGTATTATGGTCAAGTAATATAATTTGAAGTATAAAAAAATGTGTAAACGCACATTGGAAATAACTTGTACCAAGTTCTTACTTTTTTAGCAGAACGGGATAAAAATGAGTGAATCATCATTTTTTTTACTGAGATAGCCAACACACTGTTAAAGATACATATATTTTATAATAAACTAAAACACTAAAAATGATTACCGAGTGTACAATTTTTTATGAATCAGTGTAAACTATATACATTAGAATTATGATGGTCATTTTGAAAGGCGCAGGTAGTTTATGAATCACATTAACATTCTTTTATGCGGTGCGGATTTTGCTTTCTTACACACTACTTTGTTAGGTAAACATTTTCAATCAGAAACCCTTAAAGATTCAAAGAAGTATAATTTCTAATTAGCCAATTCCCGTCGGCGGAATTTGACCAGGACCTCAAGGGGCGGGTACTGGTGAGAACTCCAGGAATTAGTAATCGAGAATATTTAATTAAGTTGTAAGAACTTACACAATAAGCCTCTGATCATATAATAATAAATTACAGTCAAACCTGTGTTAAAGACCACCTCCAAATAAAGACCACCCTGCGAATAAAGACCAGCAGGAAGATTACAGTGCACTTTTCATCTATAGTAGAAACGCCTGTGAATAAAAACCACCTACAACCAAAGACCAACTTTATAGCTTCCCAGCAGTGGTCTTTGTTCACAAGTTTGACTGTATGTAGAAATTATTAAATTTTCTATGTTTCATACATCGCAGAACAATTGGTTACTAACCGACTAATTCGAAATATCGGCGCTCGTGTGAATCGGGCTACCCAGTACCGGTTACACGTATCAATTCACTTTCTCCATCTTTTAACGCAAATGTTCAGGCAACACTTTTCAACACAATATTTCCTAGCTTAATGTATAATTTACTGTTTTCAGAATGTGCTAATACAGCTGTACTTCACTGATGAAGATTTATTGTAAGACTGTCTTTGTAGTTTTTGCTGCAGTATATGTCTTGTCTGTGTCTTTTCTCATTGTTAGAATATTGTTAAAACCATTCTTTTAGTGTGTAAGTCTGGTTGTTGATCGGATTGGTTTTGGCCTTTTATCAATTTTACAACTGATTGTCGAAGAATGTTATCATCATTTGCAGTCACGCCATTTGAAAGCGTTAGAAGTAGCAATTACTAACAATAGAAAAACGCGTGGCTCCATACTGTAGGGGTGGGGGGATTGGGTAGAGCATCACACTACTAACACGGAGGCCACGGGTTCGAATGCCATTATCCTTCTTTCCGGTGCAAGCACTGGTTCCCGAAAACATATTAACTAAATAACTAATAAGAAACTAATATAAGTGTCAAATTTTAAAGATGGATGACCAAATGAAATATATGTGAAAAGGCATATTACATGATGAAATGTTTTGGCAACCCTGGTGAAACAATGGGTAGAAAAATGAAAAGTTACTCGTTCAACAATTTGTGCTTAGACTTCGTGACCACTATCTTTAAAAATGGCACCTGGCGAGAGCAATAGTTCTAAACTTTCTGTATGTAAATTACAAGTTAAGTACTGAACATGAGCTATTTCGACTGTATACTAGTAGTAAGAAAACTTAAAACAAATTTGGTAAATTGCAGAATTCCTTTCATGAATAAGAAATAAATAGAGCAAAATATTTAAATATTGAAAAATAGGGAATGTGTCAGCTTTGTAATACTGAAATTGAAACTACATTTCACTTTGTATTGAAATGTCCCAATTTAATTTCAGCTAGAGAGGAATACATTCCAAGAACGTTCTATACTGGTATTCTTGCTAACCTTAGTTTATGTTCCTGACTTAAGATATATTGAAATAGACTGGAGACCAAAATTAAATAAATCTATTGTTATAGTAAAAATTGTGATGATGATGATGATGATGATGATGATGATGATGGTGGTGATGATGATGATGCTCGTGTTGCTATTGATATAGTTAAATAAGCATCTAATTAACTTAACCAATGGAGGCAGAGGATCAGCTCAGCAGATGAAAACATTATTTTTCTGCCTTATCACTTGTTGTGAGATTCGCAGGTAGTTGGTGAAATGGTTTTGTTGTAAATGGTACCATGCGGTGCTGACATGTTCTGCACTTTTTCCATCCTGGCAAGCAATGATGAGGTGCTAATTTTGTATGAAAAGTTGAAAACTACTAATTATTTTACCATTATGACCTATGTATTTCATCAATATTATAGAACCGGCATTTAATAAAGCTGAACTGAACAGAACAGAAATTTCATAAGATTTAAACGGAATGTTTTTCATCAATGGCTTGCGTCTGTATGTACGTTATATCAAAACAAAACATGCATACATGAAAATACACAAATCGTTATTGAAACTGTTATACATATACAAAGTTGTCAATTACGAAAGAAGAACTTAGTTTGCAACATTTTAAAACAGTTTCTACAAAGGCATATCGTACAAAAAATATCAGTTTTTACGAAGTGTGTGATCCTTTATTCTAGCAATTTCCATCACATTTCGTCTAATTTGACAAGAAAGTTATTTTCTTCTGAAATATTACATTGTCCACATAAAACGAAAAAATCACGAAGCTCTTCAATCTGCGTATTTTCGTTGTGCCTACTTACGCTTCTCAACAGAAGTGCAGAAAAAACGTAGCTAAATTTTCACATTTCTGTTGATTTTATTTACTACTAAATCAATGTATTTTGCATACACGAACGTCTCTTTATAATGTTTGCTATATGTTTTTAATGAGTGATCTGTCATTTGTCCAACGGTAAATGTATCGGCTACATCACTTAGGTTTATTTCAAAAACAAATATTATTACACAGCCAATTTTGTTCAGTTTCTGGTGACGTGTTATCGGTATTATTAGTATACATGTACATTACATGTCCGTCCCCTAAACAGAATCGTAAAAGCATTGATCATGTACTATTAAACCCGCTGGGCCAATACCATATACAGAGAGCCAATACCGACGATCGCAGCCATTATTTACCTTTTATTTCATACCAGTCCTTTAATTACACACTTAAGACTTTTTGCTATGTATTTGTGAGTAAGTGCTTAAACGGTATAACTACAACAACAACTTAGTTTGTTCGATTGGTCTTATTTTAGCGCTTTTTGCTTTAACTGCTTTTGTTTTTCATTCATTATACATTTAAGCATGCATATCCTCAACAATCATGTTTTCTAATTAAATTGAATTTCTACACCTAAAAAATTAATTAAATAACCTGTAACCAAGCGATTACAGCGCCGGCCAGACGTCGCCGCTGTACGATTGTAAATGACGCGGTGTGTAATCAGATTATGAACGTACGTATGATCTAAACCAAACAGTTATATTATTGTTTTGATTTTTCGCCAAATTATTTCGAGAGTTGAATTATGCAAGGCCCATAAACGTTTCCGTATGTAGCACCTATCTGTCCAAGAAAGATGTATTACCGGCAAAATTGACTGTTACTTTATAAACGTTAACACAGTTTCGTATGTACCAAAGCAGGGCACTTGTTGAGGATTTAAGGGAAGTACATTTGTACCCTAAGCCCAATACTTTTTCTCTGTTATGTTAATGACATGCGTCTGTGTATTGATTCAGACTGCAAACTAATTTTATACGCCAACAAGAATCCAAAATAAATTTCAGAAACACTAGGCAGAGTAATGTGCGATTGTTCAACATGACTTGTTGACAATAAATGTTCTTTGCACTAAAACTGAATGGGCTGCAAGGACATTAAGAACATTTAATTCTACCAAAGTTGTTTGTAACGGTTATGAATTTCCTCTTAGAAGAGTGTTAAGAATCTAGGCTTGGGTATTGCTCGGTTTGTACATGGAGAGCACATACTTGTCTTTATACTTAAAAAAGGTTAATTCTCGGGTTAGATTTCTGTAGCAATTAATGTATTCAAACAAAGAAAACGTTGCTGAGTGCTTTAATACAGTCATTGTATTACTTTGATAATTCTTGCTCGTCTTGGTATTCTGGCTAAACTAAGTCACTCCAGTGCCGGTTACAGATCACTCAAATTCAAGTTATCAGATTCATACTTGACGAATCACAGGACTAGTATGATGACATGTGACACACCATTAAGAAATTAAGCAAAAAAACAAAGTTTTATATGGTTCATAGTACATACACCAAACATGACTATTAGGATTGAGAAGGAAGCTATTTCTACATTTTGTATGTATTATTGTAAACACTATTATGTACATTATTATTATGATCGTATGCCCGAATGAATTTCAACTGAATTGCATTGAAAACTTTACAAATCGAAAGTACAAGTTATAAATAAAGCGCAGTGCCAATGATATCTAAAAACAAAAATAGAAAAGGGTTTCTGGCAAAGTGTTTCATGACAAAATCACTTTAATACGAAAGATATGCATACATTAACATTGTTTAGTGCATACATTAACATTGTTTAGAGTACGTAAAACGACATAGTTATATCGCTATTCTATCAATAAATTCTTCTTTGTATTCGACCAGTACATGTAAGTTCGAAGTGCCGTCTGCGGCTTTGAAAGATATATTTACCACAAATAAGCCGATCATCAAAAGTCAAGAAACCAATTAATGCCAGAATCTTGCTACACACATCTCCGTATTTTTATATTCATTAAATCAGATGTTGTTATAGAATAATTTTTATTTTATCTCGCTAAACTATCACAGTAGAATACATGTAAGTATGATAAGCATACGTGTAAAGTACAACTCGTGAAAGTGAAACCGTATCTTAAAATAACTAACAAGGAAAGTAGCGTGCTACCTACGTACAACATTATTATTCATTTGACATTTTAGGGACATTATCGTGTTCCGAATGTGACCATAGATAGGTTTGTGGACTACATTAATTCAGCAATTTCCTGTCCAGCCTAAAACTAATCAACGCATGGAACATTTCAAATTACACAAAAACTAGAGTCATGTATATATTGGCATCAATTGTGATTCATTTAGCAACACAATTAATTCGCCATTGACTACACTATTGCATCTCATAATAAAGTAAACTGAAAAAAGAAATAAAATTTGATATTGTGATGCATGTAGATAGAAGGCTAAAATAGAAAATACAGGCCGAACATTTTAAAATGGACTGTTATGCATATGTTACTACCATTTTTAAAACTTATTCTTTAATAAATGTAACTTTTACGCAGAGAACAAATTCTGAACAGACACTCAAAAGAACTTTTACGATGCTCCGGCAAGTAAGTAATTATAAAAAATCTACTAATTCCATCTATAACATAACGGCGAGTCAGGCACATTATCCTGGCAGTTCAAGGGTCACACATTGGGCTCGCCGTTGCAACCCATGTATGATATAAACTAAAGAGTATGTTCAATTAATTATCTAATTATATTTTAATGTTAATGGTACAATGTAGTTTTGATTCTTTTGTTCAAAAATGCAACGCAATTCAGACCGACAAACATATATGCCAAACTCCCTTATTTCCATAGATTTTTTATCTGCCAGGTAATCATCAGCATGGATATCTCTGAATTTTAGAGATATCTGCCCTATTGTAGGAAATATCTGTATGACATCAGATATATATGTCTGTTTTGATTAAATAGTAAAAAAGACATATCTCTTATATCAAAGAGTTATCTTTCATTATAATAGAGATCTCTTTCACGCTGAGAGATATCTTTGTACCCCAGAAAAATATCTCATGAACGTCAAGAGATGTCTCTTTTCCTTACAGGGAGATCTGTTTAACATCATTGGAGAGATATTTTTCCATTTTTTAGAGATATCTCTCTAAGTTACAGAGATATTTTATTTTAAACAGATATATCTTTATTAGAGATATATTTTGATGTAGAAGATATAGCTCTGGATGGTACACAGATACCTTTATTACATTGAAAGATATCTCTTTTACCTTGAAAGATATCTCTAAAGTGTTGGGAGATATCTTTTAAAACATGAGAGATATCTCTGTTAAAAGAAAGTTATCTCCTAATTTACGAAGATATCTCTGAATTTTAAAGATATCTCTCCTATTTTAGGAGATTTAGCAGCAACAATTATACATTTTCAGCAGAACAGAAAGAGCAACACCAGAAAATTTCTTTCTTGGTATAAGCAAATGAATCTCATAAATGAATTTTCTCGCCAGTTAAATTGTACAAGTATAGGTCAATGAATTCTCAAATATGACATCTGGCAAATGATGTGAGGCTAGTTGGTCAGCATAGCAGGTTCCTGTGTTTTTATGAGGTGTTTACTATAACCAGTGATTAGCTACACTGATAAGCCCTTGCTGAAATGTAGCAGATTTGATGCATATGTTTGTCGGTCTGAACTACCTTAATTATGGAAAAGTTGCTTATACTACACGGCGATCAGCTACTTCTTTTTGTTTTCAGAAGGCCGTGTTTTAACTATGTTAAATGAATTATGAATATTCTTTCATATTCCGTACATGTTACCTTCTGACCTAGCCTGGTCACCAGGCCCTGAAATACTTCTTTTACTAATAAATATCTATCAGTTTTGTTCTAGAGCCAGTCTACTATCCGGCGCCGATTTCTGATAAAACTGCCCCAGTGTACAAAGCAAAATCATATAAAATAGACTGGAAATAGTGCATGAAATATAGTATATTGAAAAAACATAAATTTTATTAGACTAGTAACTAGTCTACTTCTGACCGAAATTGGTAGCCCTGGGGAACTTTTCTATGAGTGGCACCTACCATTAACTGTTATTAGGCATGGGTCATAAAACCGTCATCTTGCAGTATTTCGATAATTTTGGATTTGAAATGCAACACCTGTATAAATTATTGTGGTCATTGCTGATTTTCAACGAGAACTTGGATCTTGCTCTCTGGGATTAGCATTCACCAGACAGAATTGAAGATTTAAACTTTATAATAACAATGTTAATAAATTTTGTTCATTTAATGAGAGCTAATTCAAATAATTATTCCATAAATTTATATACAGTTATAGTTAATTTGCTTCATGTAATCTCTAAACACAGTTTCTGAATTTAAACATTGATTGTAATTGTGATATCTTTCTGTCTAACTAAGATATCTCTCCTACTTAACCCAGATATAATATGTTAAACATACAAATACCAATGTCGAAAAGTTATGGAGATATCTATTAAATCACGACATATATCTCTGATTTGAAGAAAGGTATCTTTATTATGACCATACAGAGGTATCTTTTTTATTAGAAAGATTATAACAATATTTCACTGGTTACACGTGCAAATGGGCATGTCTGGCTCGGGGGTAACTGTTTTTGCGGTAACGAGGCTCTGCCGAGTTACCGCCTAAACAGTTACCCGAGAGCCAGATATTCTCATCTGCACGTGCAGCCAGTGATAGATTATTTGTCTTGCAAACCATTTTTACTAAAAGTAGCAGAAATAAAATAAAATTAATGACTTATATTTACGTCCGTACTTTCTAGTAGTAATGTACGAATTTATGCATTCATTCATAAAAGTAGTTTCAGTGCTAGGACTTTCTCTGAGAAATCAAAGTTTCTCCAAAGAATTATTAATCTGGCATGTAATTGATATCTTCAAGGTGATAATCAAGTTTCCATTACTGCCCAGTATGATGTAGCTATTAAATATTTGTGGTCAGAAATTTCGGGGATTATTTTACCATGGTGCTGATAAAATGGATACAGGATACAACATTATGTTTGCAAACTTTATATGTGAATCATACAGTTACACTGCATAATAAGTTTAGCAAATCACGGTGTGTTCAGTGTAAGGTATAGAATGATGTATTTAGTGAAATACATTGTTGTACTTATAGTGACACTGTTAATTAGAGAATATAGCTAATTAATTGTTAAAGCATGTTTTAATGCTT
>JAFMSR010002799.1:0-20117 GCA_022818135.1 Saxidomus purpurata | reverse complement strand
AAAATCTTGAAATTAAGAAAAAATTTCCAGATTGCTTGAACTAGTCGCATAGTAGCAGTTTGACAGCGGTCATGAGGATATTAATTAGTAGGACAGCCTTTCTGCCTGTATAACTCACGCCAACCCTGAGTTTGTATGTAATCTGAAGTGTTGCATATCAAATAATCAATGAATCAAGGTCTGGCAAGACGTAGTCCATTAAAAGAGCACCTCAACAGATTTGCACGCATTCTGATTATAAGCAAGGTAAAGATGAACAAATGCACCTCTGCCTTGAAACAGATGAAAGCAGATGCAAGCAGACCTGCAGACTATGCATGGTATAGTCTGCACACATGCAGAGTATGCATGGTATAGTCTGCAGACCTGCAGAGTATGCATGGTATAGTCTGCAGACCTGCAGACTATGCATGGTATAGTCTGCAGCGACATGCATGGTATAGTCTGCAGACCTGCAGACTATGCATGGTATAGTCTGCAGACCTGCAGAGAATGCATGGTATAGTCTGCACAGTATACATTGTATTTTCTGCAGTATATTTGACAGTTCTGTAGTTTGTGTAAATTGTATACAGTCTTTAATTGCATGCTTGGTCTATAGGGTCTGCACAGCTGTGTTAATTCAATGCAAAGGTGTTGTTACTCCTTCTACAGTGTACATTGCTTTTTCTGTAAAGATAATAATAACAACTGCTGTTACAGTAATAATTTCTTTATTTCCAGAAGTTAACAGTGTATGTTATACAAATAGTGCAAATAACGAATACCCCGTAGGCCTCTTATTCAATAATTTCTTCTAGTGTATGAACAAAATAAGACCAAAAATACCAATTTTCAAGTATCTAAGAGATAAAAGCTGTAAACCAACCTTAATTTTTAGCAAGCCCTGACAGACCCTAACACATATATTTGGCGATAGTGTACCTGTATTTGGTGTGCATTCAATTATTTAAAGTACACAATTATACATGCATCTTCTGTTCGATTCTACAGTATGATTTTATCAAGGAAAACATCCGACTCAAAGTTTATGAAGATCCAATGAAAAATGCTACTTCTATTGCATGATAAATATGGTTTTTCTTTGATTATACCTTTGTGACATTTAAACCCAAAATGACCCATATTCAAACTCAACCTAAATTTCTTTAAGACAGTCATTCTGACCAAGTTTCATAAAGATCTTATGAAACATAGGCCATGATGGCCCTTAATCGCTCACCAGGGACATACTTATGACAATATTTGACTAAAGTTCAGCCCTAAACTAAATATCATTAACACAAACATTCTGTTTGACCCGTACTGCTGACCAATTTACATGAGGATGGGTTGTAAATGTCATATGTATGACATACACATGGTTTTTAATCTGTGACCTAGTTTCTGAACCCAGATGAACCACATTCAACCTTGATCTTGATTGTATTAAGATAACCATTATGTCCAAGTTTCATGAAGATTCAATGCATTCACAAGTGGTTGCTATGATTTGACCCTGTGACCTAAGTTTTGAACCCAGATGACCAATATGCAAACTCTATCTAGAATACACCAAGATAGCCATTCTGACCAAGTTTCATAAAATCCAAAGACATATGCAACCTATATTGCAATCACAGGGGTTTTCTATGATTTGACCCCATGACTTAGTTCTTTAGCCCAGATGATCCATATAACAATGTGGCCTCGAGTTATTAAGGCAGTCATTCTGACCAAGTTTCATGAAGATCCAATTAAAAATGCAATCTCTATTGCATACACAATGTTTTTCAATGATTTTTACCCCATGACAAAGTTTTCGACCCCAAATGACCCATACTTGAATTCGAAAATTCGAACGAAAAAAAGACAAATGCAACCTCTATTGCATACACATGTGAGTGACAAGGTTTTTTCTTTCATTTGACCCCGTGACCCAGTTTTTGACCCCGATGATCCTATTCGAACTCAAAAAGATTTCATCAAGGCTGTCATTCTGACCAAGTTTCACCTAGATCCAATGAAAATAAGCAGATTCTATTGCATACACAAGGTCAGATGTAGACAGACAGACGGAAGACTGACATCAAGCGATCACAATAAACCATGAGCATTTTAGCTGAAAAACTATGTCAACATCATTATCTAAAGAAGACTTCTACATCATAATCACTTAATACTTAATTGACCTTCTTTGACAGAAATTATGGACTATCGTGCTCTTGTAAAATAAACTCATTTGGGTAATTTAAGAACAAGAGGGCCATGATGGCACTATATCGCTCATCTGAGTTCTAATGCACTTGCTGCTAAGAGAGTCAATGGTTGCTTGAGAAGTTAGTGGTTGCTATAGGAACTCATTGGAAGCTTGGATTTTCCTATAACTCTATATAAAGTAAAGGGACCCTCACACACACAGGCGTGGTCAATTTTGATCCAAGGGGCTTGATTTGAACAAACTAAATAGGAGAACATTAATTGTTGCCATAGCAACCAGAGTTCTGCATGGAATGGAATTCTTTGAGCAACTTTGGTAGAGCTTCAGGCAAGGAACATCCCTGCCAAGTTTCATCAACATTGGTATTCAGAGGAGATTTCGACGGACGACGGACAATTATTCATCCGTTAAGATCAACCTGGCACAAAGTGCCAGGTGAGCTAGTAATTAAATCAAAACAGGAGATAGATTTCCACCCTGTTAGACTAGAAAAAATCAAACACTTTCAATCAATTTGAACACATGACAAACCTGATCATATATATTAAACTAAAGGTGGTCAAACAGATTTTGGCCATGTTACAGATTTGTTTGAAACTTAAACATCTGTGGCCGAGTGCATAAAGAAGGCGTAGATTGCGCTGTCGTAAACGGTCTGCGCTGGCGTAACTAGGGGGGGGGGTTTGGGGCGGGGGGGGGGGGGGGGGCCGGGGCCGGGGGGGGGGGGGGGGGGGGGGGGGGGGGGGGGCCGGCCCGCGCGCCGGGGGGCCATCCTGTCGTACAACGGGGTTTTAAGGCGAGTGCATAAAGCGAGCGTACGTCCGTTGTAGATACACCCGGGTTATTGTACCACATATTTCTCGTGCAAAATCATTGTATTTCTTGTTTCAATGCATGAGATTTTATATGCATATGTTAAGATAATCTGTTTTAAATAATGGAAACATATCTAGAAATATAACACTTTTTTTACAAAAAAGTATTTCTAAAATTTAAAATTGCCTGTTTTGTATGAATACGAGAATATCAACATGTCTAGGTACTTAACAATTTCTTAGATTTAAAATGAACTCTGAAATAGTTGCAACATGTAACTAAAAGTATTAGATCTAGCTCTTCACTATTCAAATGTATCTATTTTAATAGTCGTATAAAGAAAGATTATGCTGAATGTTACAACGTTTTATATAGTTGAACTATAACATATATTGCGTCTAGTTAACAAGGATTTCATAAGCGAAGTTGACAAAAGAAGGCCCCTATACGGATTTCGCTGTAATTTTATTTTAAGAGGGTATATGGGAAAGGGTATTTAGAAATCAGTTTCGGCAGTTGTTTGGCTTGGCAGTCGGTCTGTCTGTTTGTTTCACAACTATGTAAACTGTACTTGAGACTCGAACTTCTTCAAACGTTTTCTTTAGATCAAACCAATTACATGTAAGTACATGTAATCAGTACAAACTGTAGTTGTTAAAAGTCTGAGTTGATTTGATTTGATTTGATTTGAAAGTGATTTTATCAAGGTCCGTCCAAAAGCTAAATTTTCAGCTCATGTTTTGGATGAGACCCGGCGTGTCTCCTTCATGCCTAGAAAGTAAAATTTTGAAGCCGAAAAGAGGAGAGATTTACCTGATTGCAATTTCCAGTCAGTTTTAGCCAAAGATTGAATTTGATTGATTGCCAAAAAGTAGGCCAAATCGCGGTGACCAATTTGATCTGTGTGTTTGACCTAGTTTGAATGTCTGGATCGTGGAAGCCTAACATTTTTTTTAATTATGATAACAGGAAGTATGCATTTGAGTTTTGTAATGTAAAATCCCCTTTTTAATAAATTGTTGTCCTTCTTTTATTTGACTTATCATTATGTTAGTTAATTTTTTTAATCAAGTGGTCTTAAGGATAGAATAAAGTGTGCCGAAAGATATGTTACTTAAATTATAAAATAGAATATATGTATGAAATTTTAACCTTTTCACCTACTTTTAAATACCGAAATGTTAAAAGTCTGAGTATACGCTTTCCTTTCATAGATTGATTTATATGTCTCTCGAATTTAACCGTTGTACCTGGTGTGACCGTGTCCATAACCCTGAACTGATCTATAGATGTCTTGGCATCGCCTCGATCAGGTGAAGTTTTTTTAATTACTTTAAGGCTTTCATGGAAGACAGAAGACAGATTTAAAGCCGAATGTTGCCTTACCCTCGAACCGAGCCGGATGAAACAGGAGTTCCGTATATCGACTTGATATCTTAAAATTTTGTTCTAAAACCGAGTAGTTCAAGAGATATCACTTGAAACGCTATATTACAGACAGACGAGCAAACAGATGGACACCCCAAGACAAAACCATATGTCTCCAACAGACTATTACACCAAAAATATTGCCTTTACTGATATTTGACATGATAAAAGTATATAAAAATTCAAGTACGCTTTATATAGTTACGCCTACTCCATAGCAGTCGTGACTTTCGTGCTAGATTTACTACTTGGCTTACCCTTCGTCTCGTTTATGCACTCGGATTAAATTTTGCGACCGTACGAATTGTAGTTGTTCAAGGTCTTTCCTTTGATAGATTGATTTGCATGTCTCTAGAATTAGCCGTTGAACCATGCGTCCATTACCCTGAACTGATATATAGATGTCTGAATATCGTCTCGATCAGGTGAAGTTTTTTCATTTCTCTTTAAGGATTTCATGAAAGACAGAACGGAAACGTTTGTTGCCTTGCCCTCGAACCGAGCTGGATTAAACATGAGTTCCGTATATCAACTTGATATCTTGAAATTTTGTTCAAAAACCTCCGAGTAGGTCAAGAGATATCACTGGAAACGCTATATTACAGACATACGATGTTCAGACATCTATAGATGGACAACCATGACAAAACCATATGTCTCCAACAGACAGTTACACCCAAAACATTGCCTTTACTGATATTTGATATGATAATGTATATAAAAATTCAACTACGCTGTAGTTACGCCTACTCCATAGCAGTCGTGCCTTTCGTGCTAGATTTACTACCTGACTTACGCTACGTCTCGTTTATGCACTACGATTAAATTTTGCGACCGTTATCTACGCTCTAGATAAGCCGGACGTAGGCCTACGACCGCTTTTAATAATGCACTCGGCCACTGATCAATTACACTCATTTATGTTCACTTAGCGCTTAAATCAAGTAAGATTTTCACTGCAGGTATTTTTAAAATTTGATTTTCTCTAGAATGAGAAAAAAAAGTTATTTTATCATAAGTACAAATTTGATACACATACTTTGCCTAAGGAAAGATATAAATATAAAACCTATTGTATTATAGTTGTAAAATGTTTGCATTAAAAATTATATAATTATTTAGATGGAATTCATTAGAAATGCAAGTTTGAAAAAATATTATTACCTCCCTTTACCTATCTTGGTTGCGCACCCAAAATAGATTGGAAATAAATGAATTCAGAAGCTACACGTAGTTTTAAAACTTGCCTTTTGGTTCAGAATGTTAAAATATTTGTATATCTATCCGATGCAAATGTAAAAGTAGAAATTATATTGAAATAAAAAGAAATAATCAACTTTTTAATTACTTTCAAATTAATAAAGTGGAGTAATAACAAAATTTTATAAAAGTAAATAAAATGTAAATTTCGAATAGGGATCTAACTCTTTGGAATGGGTCTTCTTGTTCCTTAGATAAATCTCTAACAGAATATACAAAAAGTAAAAATTGTCATCAAATGTTGCTTAAACATGATTGACCACCTTTAACGGTTGAGCTAAAAACATTCACCATCGATAAAATACAACTTAATAGTTGCTTTGCTTTGCTTTGCTGTTATCTACAAAGGCGCAAAACAGTTTTTGTTGCCTGTTAAATACATATCCACCAGTTTTTTCAACAAGAATATTTGGTCAATTGTGCATTGATGCTTCTCGAAACCAGTTCATTCTTCACAAACATTGTTATTTAGCTTTAAGTTAAAAAAGCCTTTAAGTACTCAAAAACACTTCATTCACGGTCTTGTTGTTTTTACCTGAAATGAATAAAAAAGCCACATAAGAAACTGTTAAAGATGCAACACTGAAATACAGAAATTTTATAGCAAAATCAATAAATTTATCTTGAGTATTATAGTATTGGTAAAGTCCCATTACGCCGAAAAAATGTTTGTTTTAGCTCATGTCTCCCACCCCTCAAAAAATAGGGTAGGTAGATTTTGGGGGAGGATTTTGTTTATTCTCAAAACAAACCAAATTCAACATAGATCGTAATGAATTTATGCTAAAAATATTAACACGCAAAAAAAGTTTAGGGTCGGGGGTAAAAAAATAGGGTAGGTCGGGTCACCTGAAACATACATATTTTTTTTTTGCCTAAATCATCTGCCTTGATCTAATTTAGATATAGTTTTCACTTTGATTAAAAGAGATATGTATAGAACCTGTTTTAGTATGACTCTGTTTAAAATGGTGATATATTTCAGTTTTATATCTGTATTAATACAGTATTTCTGAAATAGTTTATGGCTGTTCGGCAATAGGCGCACATGCTGAAAGTTCTGCGGGTAATTCCGACCACCATGGTCTCTCTTCTCGACATGGTTGAGCAATATTTTAGACCATTCCACATCATAGGTATGTGTTAAAAGGATCAAAATATTTGAAAAATGAAGTCAGTTTTTAAATAGCCGACAAGTATATGTTAGTGTTCATCCTAGATGTTCTATGGAAATTAGAAGTGTCGACGGGAGCGAACATTTTGGGATGAATACTAACATATTTAGTGGGCGGGTTTATTTGGCCTCATTAATATGCATGCAACACATTACGTCACTCGGTCTAGTGACAGGCGCATTTGTGACACAATCTTTTGTACATGTGTGCTGTCAATTTAGCGTGTAAATCACAAAATGGCGGAACACGAGGTCAGTTTTGACATTCTTGACTCAGACTTTGATCTAAATGCACTGTTTTCGTCTTCGTGTTTTGATGAAATTTCCGATGAAAGCGATGGTACATTTTGGACATTTAAACTGACTCTACTTGAACATGGAAAGTGTTCTTGGATGTTAAAATAATTTTGATAGTTGTGTTTATTTTGCTTTTTTCCAATTGTTTGGATTAATCAGGAACGTAGAATATACATTGATTCTACGTTCCTGGATTAATTAAAAAAATCGGATTTTCCTTACACAAGGTAAGATTTTTTGTTAGTAATAAAATGCTTCGGAACGTATTTGTTTCTGCTTTTAACCGCTAGTCCCCAATCAATATGTATTTGTGTTTACACATGTTTGTGGACTTGCGCAATCACCAATAAAGGTCAAAGGTAAAGATAGGCGTTGGATCGCTGACGTCACACGCTTTAGACACGCCTTGCATACATAAGTACTATGTGTGCATATTAAGTACTATGAAAATAAGCAGCCCGATTTTTATCAAGCAAACTGATTTATCCTCTCTACAGAAATTAAAACAAAAATAATATCAAACAGGGAATGCCACGTACCAAAAACGCAGCCTCCCCAAAACGAACCCCACAGCACCCAGAAGTGCACACCACCAACACACACACACACACACACAATCATGTACACACACACATATACACTACCAACACACACTAGCATACAAAGCAAACACACGAGGACAAAACGAACAATTAAAGGAACACAGTGGGGCACCGCCTTGGAACGGTCAGTGGCAAAAACACCACTGGGGAGCTTAAACCTTAAACACTTGCGAAAACGGGAAAATACTGTATTTTCATTGGACGACAAATAAAGCTGCCCACTAAGTTCAAATCTTGGTATGTTTTTGTAAAAAATTAATAAATCTGTTAATTTCGTAGACGAAAATGGTGCCAATTAATTGTTTGTATTTTTCTGCGAATAATGAAATACAAAATTGATAAATGGGGAAATTAAATAGTAGAGAGATAGAATTGGCGTCATTTCATAACAAAATATTCATTATTAACGCGTTGGCTATGGCACCCATCAAAATAAAAAACAACGTTCAGAAATAGCCGCACGATCGGGAATACCCGACCCCGGGGGGGGGGGGGGGGGGGGGGGGGGGGGGGGTGTTTGGGGGGGGGGTTTTTTTTTTTTTTTTTTTTTTTTTTTTTTTTGGGGGGGGTTTTGTTGGGTTGGGTTGTTGGGGGGGGGTTTTTTTTTTTTTTTTGTTGTTTGGTTGTTTTTTTCAAACTTTTTTTTTTTTTTTAAAAGGGGTTTTGTGGTGGGAATTGTTTTTAAATATTTTTTTTTTTTTTTTTTTTTTTTGTTTTTTTTATAAAACTTTTTTTTTTTTTTATAAGGGGGGGAAGGGGGGATAAAAATTTTTTTTTTTGTTTTAATTTATTAAAAAAATTTTTTTTTAAATTTTTTTTTTTTTTGTTTTTTTTTTTTTTTTAATTTTTTTGGGGGTATTTTTTTTAAAAAATTTTTTTTTTTTTTTTTTTTTTTTGAAAAAAAAACTTTTTACATTTTTTAAAAAAAAAAAAAAAATTTTGTGGCCCTAGGAAAAAAACGCTATGACGTAATTGTCATCTACACTTATTCTAAACGCTGTTAAGGTTGGACATGGCATCGTGAAACATCTTAACAAGTTTGCAGGGAGAAATAATAGGGTAAATGGGGATCAACGGAAGAACAATCAGCATAGAATTGGTTGTAAATTGTTGTTTTCTTCAGATAAGACAAATTACATGTATAAAGGTGAGTCAACGTTTCTTGGTCGATCATAGATGCTAAATATTAACAAGATATCATCATGATCATATATGCATAAAAATGTTTTCTACTTGGTGTTCGTTATTGATTAGATCTACAGTTCAGTACACGCCATTACCGTAGAAGGCTGGTCGGCCACTGTCCCATCATCATTTTCCGATCGCCTTATCATAATTAAAAACAGAGAATCTAGTGGCATTTAATGTTTGAGAAGTCAGAACCAGATCTACATTCTCAATAGCTTTTGTGAAGATGACTGACGGTGTATGTCGTCCCCTCTATGTCTGTAAAGACGACGGAGTACGAAATGTCTTATTTACGAAGGCATCTCTACTATTCTCATGGTTACCTCCCTTTTGAATTGCTGGTGCCATTTGTAAACGTTTGTACCTGGTAACAATAAATGCTATTTAGACCCAAATAGGTGTGTTTTGAACTAGGATTTCCATCATGATTATGATAGTTAGTATTTCCACTTCGAAGGTAGACCGATTTTACAGGTTGATATTTTAGAGTTGTCCGCCTTCCACAGTTCTACAAAGTCAAAGGTGTGACAGTTATGAAATATCAGATCTGTGAAAGGGGTCACACTGAAACGCCAAACGACAAACGAATAAGGCCAACAGACTGACTGATGTGTCAGGCCCGGCGGGGATTGGGGCTGGGTTTTAGGGCCTTGCAACTTTGACAAAGACTGTCTTATTTACGACATTAAGGCTTCTGTATTTCCCAACATTCAACACTGCTCTGTAACATGAAAAAGAAATATTCTTAGATGATGCACCAAGAAGATGTTGTGTACCAATTTCAGGAGAGAAAAATGTAAATAAGAAAGATATATGTAAACAAGAGAAAACTGCTATACCCAGACCTTGTTTCTGTAACTATGTTATTTTAAGTTTTACATATTTACTAAATTTTCAGGAAAGCATGCATCTTGTAGTGTGATCGCAACCATATCACATCCTGCTCTGCCTAACAACTGCTGCTCTGAAGCCAAATATTCTGCAGCTGCATGGAAAACAAAACACATTGGTATGTGAGTTAACTTGCTTAAAACAACTGAAGACTTGTTTCTCGTTCATTTCAGAATTGATAATGCATTATGTTACATACAGCAAGTCTGATGGTGATTTTCAGAACAAAAATAAATCTACATGGTCTTATTTGCAAAGTTGTGTGGTCAAAGCGTGACCCTGGTCAATAATCCCAAAGTGGTCAATATTTGGCCGATTGGTGGTCAAATGAATATTTTGTGATCACTTTTGGTTGTCTTAATATGAATAATTAATTAATAAATCAAATTGATAGTATTAAGAATAAAAAGTAAAGTTCAGCTAAATCTCCTGGTCAATACCTCCAAAGTGGTCAATATTATATATACATCAGTATTAGTTATTTTGTCTAGCCACTCTCTACGTGGTTAATTGAAACTTTTCTCTCATTTTGGTCAATACTGAATATTTTGCAATAATTTTTTGTATGTATTGATGCAAAATATAACTTAATTCTCCAATGTGGTAAAATTAATAATTGATAAAATAAGGGAAATGTACAATTAAATCTACCCTTAGACTGTGGTAAATGTAAGTCAATTTTGGCTGTTCCCTCTATTGATGTCTATACTGGTCAACTGATGGTCAATTGAATATTATTTTTAGTGTAAATTAAAGGTAAAATAGCCACTTTTAAATTCAAATAAATACATTAGTACTTTCTTTGTTCCTAAATCTGTAAGCTAGCAAATTTCTTACTACTTTAAAAGTTGTATAGTATTTTCTTACAGTGTTGCTTACAAACATGAATACTCTGAGGAACTTTTCTACAACATTATTTGATAGAAAAATCTTGTTTTCCTGGAATACCCACGTAATTTTTGTCTATGTAAACATAAAGTCAAGTGAAGGTGATGTAAACTTGAAAGTTCATTGAAAGAGATATATGTAATATGTATGTTGCAATGCTGAAAATTTTGATGTACTATTTTCTTTTTATTTTCAGTAAATTGCAAGTGAATTGTTTTTACAATATAGCAGACATGGAGGGATTCTGTTTGCACATAATTAACAAAACACCAAACAATTGGTAACACTAAACACTAGGTACCTAATCATGTTGTTTTATAAAAAAATAATTATGACCTAAACGTGAGAATTTTACTCACAACAAATAAAAGGAGTGATTTTTAGCTGTAAGTTCAGCAGATCTTATGCCATGGTGGTTTGTCTGTTGTCCGTACATCTGTTCGTAAACTTTTCCTTGATAACACTGTACAGGTCAAAATTTTCAAATTTGACCATCATGAAACTTACTCAGAAGGTTGCCTCCAACATGTAGATGATCGCTACTTATCAGGGTCAGTAGGTCAAAAGTCAAGGTCACAATGACCTCTGATAACCTTTCCTTGATAGCACTTTGCATGTAACAATTTTCATTCAGCTTTCATCAGACTTGCTCAGAATATTGCTTACAACATGTAAATGATCCCTTTCGTTTTGTGGATGAGTTGGTCAAAGGTCAAGGTCATGGTCAATATTTTGAAAAAGCTTGAAACAATTGCTACCCATACCCTGTGTTTTCCACATGCATGGACCAATTTTGACGTTTTTGGTACGTGGCATTCCCTGTTTGATATTATTTTTGTTTTTTTGACATAAGGCCAGTGTTTTTATTTGTCGTTACTCGGACTCGTATTTAAAAAAAAGAAGATTTTCAGACCGATTTGGGACCGAAATTTGGCCCCATTCCCCTCCTAAAATGATGTATAGTTCCTCCCATTTTTGACAAAAATTCCCCTCGAAATGAATGCTGACAAAAGGTTTTGATGAATTTAATCAAATGTTACAAAATGTAAGTTTCCATCAACAAAAAAGTTTCATAATCACTTCTTGCAATTATTTGATACCTTACAATTGAAATGATGAGGGTGTGTCATGCAAAACACCATGTTCAAATGTGGATCATCTATGTCAGAAACTAGGTCACAAGGTCAAATCATAGAAAAACCTTGTGCATGCATTTGAGTTTGCATTTTGCATTAGATTTTCATGAAACTTTGTCAGTATGATTGCAAACTAGGTTACCCGGTCAAATCATAGAAAAACCTTGTGTATGTAATACAGGTTGCATCTTTACTTGTACTTTCATGAAACTTAATGGTCAGTATAATAATCTTGATAAAATCTAGGTCGAGTTTGAACATGGGTCAGCTAGGGTCAAAAACTAGGTCATGGGGTCAAATCAAAGAAATACCTTGTGTATGCTATAGAGGTTGCATTTTTCATTGGACTTTCATTGAACTTGGTCAGTATAATTGCCTTGATGAAAGCTAGGTTGAGTTGGAACATGGGTCAGCTAGGGTAAAAAACTAGGTCACAGGGTCAAATAATAGAAAAACCTTGTGTATGCAATAGAGGGTGCATTTTTCATTCTATCTTCATGAAACGTTGTTAGTATGATTTTCTTGGTGAAATTTAGGTTGAGTATGAATATGGGTACTGTGAATTTAAAAACTAGGTCACCCGGTTAAAAACCTTGTGTATGCCATACAGGTGACATTTGCAACCAAATCATCATGTAAATTGATCAAAAGTTTTGCCTTGTCAAGGTCAAACCATCAGAATGAGGTCAAACAGAATGTTTGTGTTTATGATATATAGTTTAGAGTTGGAAGTTTGGTCACATATTGTCATAAGTCGCAGGTGAGCAATAAAGAGCTATCTTGGCCTTCTTGTTTCATAGAAATAGAAAAGAAGAAAGAAACAAGTCCAGCATTGAACAACTACACATATTCCTTCACTAATAAGCTCACATGGCACAAAACTCCAGAGTGAGCTATTAGGATCGTTCACTGTCTGGCATGCGTTCAAATGTTCATTAAAAATTCTCTATTTATATGTATACATGTAACCACTAGGCTAATGTTCATGGAACTTGGCAGGGATGTGCCTAGCACGGAGCCCTATCATAGTAATTGAATTAATTCCATTCCATGCAGAACTCAGAAAAACTGAAACATCTTCTCAAGCTGTGAGCTAAGATATTTGGCATGTGGCATTTCCTTATTGACCTCTACCAAGATAGTTCAAATTATGACCCCTGGCTCAAAATTTACCCCGCCTGGGATGTCACTTGTTTTAACATGTAGACTTAAGTAATTTTAACATTGTCGATTCTCGTATAAAATTTTACCAAACAAATGAACACCTACTTCCATCAAAACCCAAGTTTACTTTAAGACATCTGAAAAAGGAAATCCAAGAATTTCATTCTAAGTATGTCTTAGTTCCAGCAGACAAGGCGGCCAACAATATTATCATCATTTGACGCCTACATTATATTAATGTTTTACAAAACGAACTAAATAGCACTAAAGCTTATATATTGAGTCCTTCCGTTGAACAAAATGTGGTCACTGATCACATCAGTGAAGTTTCTAATTTGAAAGTTCGTATAGATGATCAACATATTAAACTTCCTACTATGTACTGGATTCCTAAATTACATAAACAACCATATAAAGCTCGTTTCATCGCTAATTCAAGCTCTTGTACCACTACAAATATTTCAAAACTATTAACATCTTGCCTAACTGCTATAAAAGCCCACGTGAAAAGATATTGTGATAAAGTATACGAAAACTCTGGTAAACATTTATTTTGGTCGATCAAAAATTCTGGCGAAATCCTGGATAAGTTTAAAGTTAATAATTACAAAGTAACTTCAGTCAGTACATACGATTTTTCTACTCTGTATACCACTTTACCACATAATTTGATAAATGACAAGCTAACTGCCCTAATTCAAAAGACTTTTGCCAGGGAGAATGTTACATTTCTCGCCTGCAATTTCGATAAAGCTTTTTTTACTAGCTGTATTGTTAAACATTATACTATGTGGACCTGTGACGAAGTTTGAAAAGCCCTTTCCTTTTTATTGAACAACATTTATATAAGGTTTGGGAATGCAGTTTTCAGACAAGAAATCGGTATTCCCATGGGAACAAATTGTGCACCCCTTGTCGCAGATTTGTTTTTATATTGTTATGAAAGAGACTTTATGTTGAGTCTTTCTTCAGATACTCAGGCAGACATTATCACTTCTTTTAATAATACATCACGCTATCTGGATGATATTCTTAATATGGATAACCCGTTTTTTGGTCAATTGGTGGACACTATTTATCCCCGGGAACTCCAGTTAATTAAAACTAACAATTTGGATACTGGTGCTTCATTTTTAGATTTACATCTCTCTATTTATAACAATATTATACATACCAACATTTTTGACAAGAGGGATGATTTTAATTTTAGTATTGTAAATTTCCCCCATTTGGATGGGGATGTACCTCATGCTACATCTTATGGGGTATACATTTCTCAGTTAATTCGGTTTGCCAGAGCGTGTAGTCATGTTGAGGATTTCAATGAACGTAATCAATTTATTACAAATAAACTTCTTCAACAGGGCTACCGTTATTACAAATTGTGTAAATATTTTGCTAAATTTTACTATCGTAATTCTGATTTGGTTTTGAAATTCAATAGTAATCTAAAGACTCTTCTGCGAGAAGGTATTTAAAAACCCGATTTTTATGGGGATGTGGTTTACAAACTTCGTAAGATTTTGGGTCATGGCAATTTTCCAACTGTATTTGCTAAAATTATAAAACGTTTTGTTAAAAGAGGTTACGACCCAACTGTTTTGAGACACACCGCATGTTTGGTGTTCAACCCGTTCACAGTTGGACGCTATGCTTCCCTCTTTGATTGTGTCTGACGGAAGAGGGGGAGGACTCTATGATGGGCAGTTTTTAAATCCCACTGGGACGAAACTGTTTTGATTTCTGTCCTCTGGCCTGTTTCGTCGGGCCCTTAATGGTGTTTCTCTTGGTGCTCTGCCTTCTGCAAAGGCATTGAGTACATACGTTTTTTGGTTCTCAAGGTTTGCTTTTTATATATTCATACACGAGCATTTTTGTGTTTTACATACCATGCCTTTTGTTTCCATTGCGTGTGTTAGAGATTCACCTAGCAGGGATTACTTTTATTTACACTGTCCTGTGACTTTGGAACATGGTGGGGGTAAGGGTGAGGTTGGGTGCGCACCATAAACCGGTTTAAGCTCCCCAGTGGTGTTTTTGCCACTGACCGTTCCAAGGCGGTGCCCCACTGTGTTCCTTTAATTGTTCGTTTTGTCCTCGTGTGTTTGCTTTGTATGCTAGTGTGTGTGTGTGTGTGTGTGTGTGTGTGTGTGTGTGTGTGTGTGTGTGTGTGTGTGTGTGTGTGTGTGTGTGTGTGTGTGTGTGTGTGTGTGTGTGTGTGTGTGTGTGTGTGTGTGTGTGTGTGTGTGTGTGTGTGTGTGTGTGTGTGTGTGTGTGTGTGTGTGTGTGTGTGTGTGTGTGTGTGTGTGTGTGTGTGTGTGTGTGTGTGTGTGTGTGTGTGTGTGTGTGCACTTCTGGGTGCTATGGGGCTCGTTTTGGGGAGGCTGCGTTTTTGGTATGTGGCATTCCCTGTTTGATATTATTTTTGTTTTTATGTCTATACGGAAAACTTTAAAATTCTTCTAGTCTGAAACCAAAAGGCCTGGCCCCAATTTCACGAAAATACTTAAGTATTTACTTAGTAACATGCTTAACTTATTTCGACACTTATATCAGATTACATGTTTAATCATTTAAAGAATTCAAGTTTGTCAGAATCGTATTTACCCATTTATTACAATTATATGCACTTGTTAGTATTTGTGGAGGA
Source organism: Saxidomus purpurata (assembly GCA_022818135.1). Lineage (NCBI taxonomy): Eukaryota > Metazoa > Mollusca > Bivalvia > Venerida > Veneridae > Saxidomus > Saxidomus purpurata. Next base: position 4,423 of record JAFMSR010002799.1, on the reverse strand, counting down.
AATGTTGTTTTTAGCAAGTAATTAACATTAAGTAAATTCTTAAGATTTTTAAAATTCTTAACTTGTACTCAAACGATTTTTTGCTCAATCTGACTTGCAATTAGTAATTAACAATATTTTTGTTCTTTCAACATGTTAATTTCATTAAAAGATAGACTATCATTAGAAATGACAACAATAAATATTCTTAGTTTTAGAGACAATTAGACTTTAAAATAACGTTCTCAGCTGAGCAGTTACTTAAGTATTTTCGTGAAATTGGGACCTGGAGCTTAGATATTTTGTGTGTGGTGTTGTCCAGTGAACCCCTACCAAGATTGTTCAAACTATGACCCTTAGGTCAAAATTGACCATGACAGGGAGTCACTTGTTTTTGAAATAGGCCTAAATAGAAAAAAACTAACAACAAAATTTCTTCTTATTTGAAACCACAAGGTCTAGAACTTACACAAAATTTAGAATGTATCATTGCCTAGCTGACTTCTACTAACATTGTTCAAATGATGACCTTTGGGTCAAATTGGTCCGACCTTTTGATTTTGCATAGGTTTCTGTAAGAAAAACTTTAAAAAAATTTTTTTTTAAACTGCAAGGCCTAAAGCTTAGATATTTGGTATGTAAGAGTGTCTAGTGGTCCTCTACCAACATTGTTCAAATCATGCCAAAGGGGTCAAAATTGCCCATTTTGCTTCCATTTTTACTCTAGCTGAAATAGCTCACATTAGCTCTATATAGTGTCTGCAGAAGATGAGTCTAACTACACTTACCATAATTATAACATAAGCACATGGGTCACATTTGAGCAATCATCAGGAAAAATTAAAAACAATTATCTTCATGATAATATCAATGCCAATTTTGAATGTGGGTCATATGGTCGCTATCATCACTTCTTCTGTCATCTGATTTGGTGCTTCTTTTATAGTCAAATCATTCATAGGTTGAACACTTTTCTCTCAAAACAGTAACAGTAACTGGTTCTACAGTAAAACAGTACTTCATAGAATTGGATGTTGACCAAATAAGATACAGCATGCTCTGATGAGCATCATATAATTGCCAACTGAGTCTCATGTTATGATAGCATGTATTGTTCAACTTTCTTTTTACATACATTCTCTTATTACCACATAATATTTTTTTTTTCATTTCAGGAGCCATTGTCATATCGTGGGAGTGAAGAAAGTTCCTAAATATAGTTTAGAAAGACAGTCGTGTTTTAGAAGTTAACAGCAAAATGAACTGAAACGTTAAGCTTGTCAATAAAACGTAAAATAAAAGTGTGAATAAACACATTTCAGAATTAAGAGGCAGATGCAAGAATGATATGTTTAAATAAGTATCTAGTTAGATATGCTTTGTATGAACTTTAATCTTTGAAATGCCAATACTACAATAAGTCTGTTTACAAAATTGAATTCCTGTAATATTAACCTATAAATCACTAAAAGTTTTTGTGTCGCCCTTTAGGAGAAAAGCCAATACATAGGGATCGCTTTGTCGGTCTGTCGGTCCGTCACACAAACTTAACGTTAGCTAAAACTTTGCCATTTCTTAAGATTTCTTCATCAAACTTTACGATTGTATAGCTTAAGACAAGAGAGTTATGATGCCACCAAATTGTGTACGTCAAGGTCATATTTTATGAGTTATGCCCCTTTTATACTTAGATTTTTGCTATAACTTTGCCATTTCTTAAGATTGTTTTATCAAACTTTCAAATTTTATTGCTTATGTCAAAAGGGTTGTGATGCCGCCAATTTTGTAGGTCAAGGTCATATTTGACAGAGCTATGCCCCTTTTTGTACTTAGATTTTGTCACAAAAACTTTATGTTGGCTATAACTTTGCCATTTCTTAAGATTTCTTCATCAAACTTTCAAATTGTATTGCTAATGTCAAAAGGTTGTGATGCCGCCAATTTTGTTGGTCAAGGTCATATTTGACAGAGTTATGCTCCTTTTTGTACTTAGATTTTGTCACAAAATTATTGGTTATTCTGACAAAGCGTAAGAGGGCGACAAAAGTGATCTACTGAACATCCATCTAGTCTACACCTACAGACCATAATATATCTTGCTTTACTGGGTTAATGAAAGTGCGTCTACGGTCGACCCCCGTATTTTTTGAAGAAATAGAGGGTTAGGCTTGTCCCTTTTAGGCTAGTCCTCCTACAGAAACAAATATAACGAATTAGTGGGATTAAATCTTTTTTTATAAATTGTAAAGCATTTGATTGGTTTATACATGAGGGCAAAATGTAATTGAACAAAATGGAGTGTGTGTTATAGTATAATAAAAAACATTAAAAATGACAACTTTGTTGGACAATTGTTGTTTGCTGAATGCATCCAAATTTTGAGTTTGCTTGATTAGGTGTGTTTTACTAAAATGTTTCAAACTAATTCCATCAACTGGTGTCTAGTGGGCAAGCATGGTTCGCACATGCCTTGAAAAGTATTTTAATTTGATGCCAAGTACTTGACAAGTACTTGAATTCTGTGCTGGGAAAAAGTCCTTGAAAAGTACTTGAATTTGAAAATGAAACTAGTGAATTTCTTTAAAAGTCATTGAATTTGTATGTTCCGCGTAAAAAAAACGTCCAAAATAATTGTATCACGCCTTAAAATGACGAGAAAACAGTCTATCTGTATCAGTCCATCGAACCTGCTCACGTGTGATGTATCAACTACGTACCGGATTCGGGAATTTAGACACGCTTGCTCCCGGAGTGATTTCCCTTTACCAAAAGTCATGGTCGCGGAAAATTTGTGAAAATGCATTTTCTCATCGACATTGCTCACGAATGATAGTTATAAAGCATGGATAAAGGAATTTAAGTGGAACAAACACAAGTGTACTTGCGTTGTGTTGGATAAACTTATAGACATAGCGCATTATGGGCGAAAGTGCGTTGAAGAGTCATCAACGAGAAAGAAAGCATTTATAAACATGAGAAACAAAATCTGACAAATAAGCGTTCCAATGAGTCAATACAGTCATTCCTCATGACAAAAAATCAAGATTTGAATAACAAGTAAATATTGACATTATCAACATGTATTTTGCTTGATATTAATTTGAATAACCAAGATACCTATTACATTGTCTTCCAAGTATGATTTAAGGCGGCATTTGACTACATGTATGTATCCTGACATGAAGTCGGATTTTGCGCATCATTTTAGAAAATTAGAAAAAAATCCTTGAAAAGTACTTGAAAAGTACTTGAGTTTTGTCTCGGAACTTTTGTATGAACCATGGGCAAGGTATATGTAGAGGTTTAGTCTGTCTCTATATGTTAGAAATGCCATAATTGACAGCATAAAGGGAAAAGCCTCGTCTTTTCAGGCAATGACAATTTAAGAATGTGAGTGTTTGACGGACAAGGCTCTGCAATCCTTAGTGCCTGTCGTCACATTATATTTGTGACAGACACGGTGCCTTGGGTGCGCTGTGGGTCTTCTTTCAGACACTACACATTTCCAAATTCATTGACAACCAAGTGGAGTATACAGACAATTATAAAACAGCACATCAATTGGTCACATTGAGCAGATAATACACTGCAACAATAGTCCAACTACTGTAAGTAGTATACAATTTTGCAGTTGAAGAAATAAGTGACTGCATCTACTTCTAAAAGTCATCGTCTGTCTGCAGTTTGTACCATGCATAATCTGCATGCCTGTAGCAAAATATGTACAACCATAAAGTACAAGTATTCTGTAATTGCAGGTCTGCAGACTATACCATGCATAGTCTGTAGGTCTGAAGACTATACCATGCATACTCTGTAGGTCTGAAGACTATACCATGCATAGTCTGCAGCCTATACCATGCATACTCTGTAGGTCTGAAGACTATACCATGCATACTCTGTAGGTCTGAAGACTATACCATGCATACTCTGTAGGTCTGAAGACTATACCATGCATAGTCTGCAGCCTATACCATGCATACTCTGTAGGTCTGAAGACTATACCATGCATACTCTGTAGGTCTGAAGACTATACCATGCATAGTCTGCAGGGCTGCAGCCTACACCATGCGTACTCTGCATGCCTGCAGCAAAGTAGGTGCACACAGCTGCAGTTACCTAAGTGTATCATTGTGTATCTTGCATGGATATGTTTAGCTGTTGGACATGTTAAACGGGCAGACAATGTGAAGACATTTGCAGCTCTTGTTTACTAAAACAAGATATTTTACACTTGTGTTGCAAGCTGCAGCATAACAAAAATATAGAGCACATCTCTTCCATACCTGTAGTCGATGAATACTGGCTTAAGACAATCGCCATACGACAACTATTGAATCTTATTTAAAAGGAAGTTATGTAAGGACTGCTTTTACTTTGTTTTAAACATCGTACCAAAGATCAGGTGCATAAAACTGCAAAACAACAACTTTGCCCACGGGTT
>JAFMSR010002798.1:0-20128 GCA_022818135.1 Saxidomus purpurata | reverse complement strand
GAGCGCTAATATGTTATCAAGAGTCAAAAACAATGCATTTTTCACTTTTATACAAGAAGGTGACCCAAAAATCTAGAAAACGGCGCCCAATATCACTATTAAATATTGATTACAAAACACTTGCTAGAGTTTTGGCACAGCGTCTTCAAAGTATTGTGCAAAATTGTCAACTTGGATCAACAAGGTTTATAAAAAAAAATCGTTTATCGGTTATAATATTCGTCAAATTCAGGATGTTATTGAGTATGTGGAACTTCTAGATAAAGAAGGCATCGTTTTTATTTCTCGACTTCCAAGAAGGCTTTTGATACCGTAGAATGGAATTTTATGTACGAAGCCTTACGTAAATTTGGTTTCAAGAACAGTTTTATTACATGGGTTAAAATACTTTATAACGACATTAATTCTTCGGTAATTAACAATGGTTGGAAATCTCCTTTTTCTCGGTTACCCGTGGTATTAAACAAGGATGTCCGCTATCTGCTCTATTATTCATTTTAATCGCTGAAATTCTAGCGGTTAAAATTCGATCATCAGATTGTTTATCCGACATTGAAATAAAGACACGCACAGAAACAAAAAAAACTTTTAATAAGCCAGTCGGCTGACGATACAACATTATTTTACACAATATAGATGAACTACCAAATGTACCGCAAATTCTGCCGGATAACTTTGGAAAATATTCTGGGCTAAGACTAAACAGGCTAAAAACAGAAGGAATTCTTATCCGAAAATGCAAAAATGATAACAGAACTGAGATCTGTGGAATACAATTTAATAAATATGTAAAAGCACTTTAGGAGTCTATTTTAGTACCAATAGTGCAGAATGTGAGAGACTTAATTGGGATAATAAATTAGAGGAATGTCAACTTATGATAAATAAATGGAATTGTAGAACTTTAACATTTTATGGAAGACAACTGTTATAAAATCACTGCTTCTACCAAAACTTGTGTATCTAATTCAATCATTGCCGACGCAAAATATGTAATTTCAAGGGATTAACACAATGCTATTTCAGTTTCTTGCTCAAGTAAAAGATAAAAAACAAAAGGTCTGTTTTAATACGGCGAAATCTACCGGAGGTTTAGAAATACCCGACATAGCATCCTGTAACGGGTACAGCAATAAGTAAAGCAGAATGCGTTGAACCAGTTATATATCTTTATTCATGACGATTCTCTATAAAGAGAAATAAACAAAATTTATAACAGTAAACAAAATATACATATCATAGAAACTATTTGCATACAGCACAAAATACAAACAGTAAAACTCAAGTTCAACTTGAGTTCAAGTTAAAGTTAAATCCAACTTCGTCAGTCAATAGATCATAAATAAATAAATAAATTCTTAAATCATATACATATGATTAAACAACACCTTACTTTCTATGAACAAATAATTATAGTGCTTTTTATATGCTAAAATCAATAAATAAAATAGTCTTACCAACTTTGACTTCTACAGCGCTTTACCCGTTAAACACTAAAGTAAACAATGAAAACGGAAACGACGTAACGTAACGGCATACATTTAGACGCCGTTAATACAATAAATACAGCAACGGTCTGCTTATTAAAGGCGACGTCACTACTTTAACACATCCTTTAGCAAATCTTTGCAAATGAAATGGGTTCAAGCCTCAAAACAAAACTATAGCACTAACTGGAAAGTTATTCCTAATGTAATGTTTAACCAGTTTGGTAAAGATTTGCTTATCTTCCATATGAACATCGGCTCCGTTAAATCGCTTCCAAAAACTAAAATGCCATTATCTCCATTCTATTATGAAATGTTAGAATGTCATATTGAATTAATAATATTTTAAATTCTAAAAAGCCAAAGACATACTATGCTATCAGAAAAAGAAATCATATGGGAAACAAACATATTGAATATGCAGGAAAACCACTATTCCTTGACAATTGGATCAATTCTAATATTATCTTTGTTGATGACATTATAAAAGATGGGAAAATTAATGAAAATATATAATCTTGAATAAATTGCAAAATGAAGCTGAAACTTTTAAAATAAAGCAAACAATTCCTAAAGCATTTACGACTTCCCTAAAGAACAAAATGAGAATCATACCGACTTATAACACAGGAACAGTCATTTTAAGCAAAATATATACTAACATTAATATTACAATACATTAATAAATGCAATTGTTGACAATAGGATCAAACAATTAAGAATGAAAATGATTCATAGAATAGTCCAACAAATGAAATCTTTATACCTGGAAAATCTTAAATAGTCCTAACTGTACACATAATTGCTGAAACGACATAGACACCGTAGAACATTGTTTTCTTGATTGCCAACATGTAAGATCCCTATGGGACAATATCCGAAATATCTTCAAAAAACTACATATCAATCACTCATTTCAAAAATTTGAAAGATCTGGTTATCAGCGGATACAAAACGACATATCCTGAGTATGAGGATATTAATGTAATACTAGTCAATTAACATATAGTATTTACAAAGCATATCTTTTTAAGTAACAGGCGTTCAACTTATATTAATGCGACCAAAATATTTTATAAGGACCTTCTTGTATTACAACAATACTACGAAAATAAAAAGTCAAATAAATATCTATTATTCAAATTTGCCCGACTTTTGAAACAATAATTTTAAGTATCCTATTGAAAGTATCTTAATACACCAAACAGTTCTATTTTTTTCGCTTTCGACACATAGGTTTGTTATATATGGTATTTATTATTATTATATTTATTATTTATACTTCTACGCATTATGACAACTTCAAAACCATTTTTTTGAAGATGCTTATTCATTATGTGTAGCTCCTTTGACTCAGATAAATACAGGATTCAAAATAGTTTTCAGAACGGCTTGCTTAATTTTTATTGACATCAACATTTGAAAAGAATGTCTTATCTGAGACATACATATACTCATTTGATAACGTTTTTATTTCCCACATTTTGACTGTTCTGTTTTGAAAGTTTTTCAAGGACTAATATGAATGAATGAAAAAATCAGAATCTATTATGAGGAATGTAACAAGTGTAATATGATATTATCTATCCCATTTTTCTAATTCTTTTGTAATATTTGTTATTATATTATCATGTTGTTTTAAAGAAAATAAATGGACTACCTTTTGGCGGTTCCAAAGAGAAAAAACAAACTGTAAAATGATACCTTAGTAAGTTTAGGGTATTTGTTAAATGTGTGACATTTGTTTATTGACTTAACTCCCTGAATGTCGTGGATATGGACAGCTATCGTATTGTATCATGCATAATTTCCCTGGATCTTCCTTGGGAAATCCCAACGGACAGACTGTAAGGCTATAGAAAGGTTTCTCCTGAAAGGACTCAGCAATTTTCCTAAAACTTGAGATCATTTAATATCTCAGAGGAAACAATTAATTGGTGGTCCAGAGCAAGTTTGGATTATAAGTGGCATTTCTGTTTCTTTAAACCTTAATGTAAAACAATATTTAAAACCAGAAGCCAATTGGTATTTAGCCTGATAATGACTGTTCAAAACTTGCCACTACCCTGGTGTCAGGCGTTTAAGTTGTTCAACTACTGGTAGGTTAACCGAAAACGTTAATTACAGGGATCTGACATTGAAAGGCGGCCGGTTACCGACTTGCTTTTATTCAAACATCGAAATTAGAAACTGAAACAGGTTTTACATCGTTGTGGATACATCCATTACAATAACTCCTTTGGATGGTTGCTTGTTAAGGGTTTGATATAAAATTCATGGTGAAACAATTCTAAATCCTATGTGAATGGCTGCCTGAATTGAGTGTCATAAATAAACATGTTGCCACGTGTCATCGGTCTTAATGGAAAGGCAATGGAAATGTCGATGATTCATCAGCCCAAATCATTTCTTTCACCTTCAAGGGACGATAAGTGGATCTTATTGTAGGCGATGTCTGGATTGACATATAGTGCAGGCTGGTCGAAGTGTTGATGATAAACCAGAATTGTTGGTAATATATACATACTATTATGTTCCTGTATTTGATTGTTTGTTTTTCTGCCCAGTGTAGAATCATCTCATTTTTGCTATAATTTCTTAACATTTGTCAGTTCACGAGTTGCTCTACTCTAGAATCAAAACTGTCCATAGCATTAACGTTGCCGTCTTTGCCCGGTAAGCATTTGTTTTACTCTGTTTTCCGACTGTTTTCTGTCTCATAAGTGTCATAAATTTCGGCTAAGTTTGTCTTCAGGGTTGTTTATTTTGAAAGATGATGTACTAAGAGGTTTGTATGATAGTGTGTGTGCCACCTTCTTGCGTTTGTTCGACATTTTTATTGTAGTACTCTCCAGCACCTCGTTATCATGTTTCTGGAACAACATATGGAAAAAAAATAAATAAGTCAGTTTTTGAAATTTATTGTAGTAAAACCAAATAAGGCAAGATGGAAATGCAATCAAGATACACGCGTTTTACTCATATACTAGTATACTACCAAAGAACAGCTTTATAAGTCAGTTTCCAACAGTAATGTCACATAAAAAGACCAATGACTAGTACAATTGAAATAAAAGCAGTAAGTGCAGACTGTGATTATCAGCCACCATAAAAGTACACAAATTTCTTTGCCATTGTAATGTACACAAAATTCCTTGCCATTGTAATGCTACACAAATTTCTTTGCCATTGTAATTCACATAGATTCGTCGAAAACATTGTGTCAAATCGTGTAAACATAACTAAAAAGTATAGAAAAGTTAATATTTTAAAATTGGTATCTTCCTGCGCTAAAAATGTATGACTAACAGAAAAAGTATAAGAACACCCATACATCTTTTATAATCGTCTGTGATAAGCTTCTAGCAGCACATGATTTGTAAATTTACTAAACAAAGGCACACTATCCTTTTTACATTTTAGCATTTGGTATCTGAATAAACTAAAGATAAATTTTCAGGCACTTATAAGGCCCTTAGGTTAAAATCTTTACCATGGATGTTATCAAACCTCAACATTGTGTTTAGACAATTTGTTTTCTTAAAAGTAAGTATTGATAGCCTATGCTAAAAGCCATGTCGTTCACAGGGGGTAAACTGAACCATATATAAAACCATAATCGGTGTTTATGATCCATAGAGACATGCCATGATTCACAATCTTTGTGTTTTGAAACAGTTATTATACACAATGTGCAAGTAGTATCAGGTGACTGTTATGTATAATCTATCTTTCCCTTTATACGGTTAATTCAAAATTGAAAACAAACAAAGATGGATGTTCAGTAAAACACTTATGTTAGAGTAAATGTATAGCGCGACAGTCCCCATTCGAATTCAAATATGAATGTCGTCTCAGCTAAGCATACGACATACAGAATTTGGAATATTGTGCCAATATGACATTCAAAATCTATAAAAAAGCTAAATTTTGAATGTCGTGGCATCTCGACATCCGAAATTTGACATATAGAATTTGAATGTCGCGCCAGCGCAACAATCGACATCAGGACAAATCTACAATAATACTAAAGTTTTAATGTTGTGGTAACGCTTACATAAGACACTCGACATTCAAAATATATAATGACGTGCAAGAGCGACATTAGACATTCAATATTTAGAATTTGAATGTCGTCCCAGCTCGAAATACGTCATTTGACATTCAGAATTTGAATGCCGTGTCAGCTTATCATTCCACATTCAAAATTTAAAAAAATCTAAAGTTTGAATGTTTGCACGACATTTCTCAGAAATAACAAAGTGTCTTGTAAGAGCTGAATACACGAAAGTAGCTAGGATGCTGTCAGGTAAGCCCGCGATGATCGTTCTTCCAAATAATGTATCTGGCGATCTTTCCCCGCGCGTGCAGGGAATCAGTACTTTCAGGGGGAATGCAAGAAACAGAAAAATTTCTTTCCTCATTATTTCATTATATTTGTTTGTCGCTTTATTAATACATTGTCGAATTTCTATTTATACATGTAGTTTTTAAATATATCCTTTTTTACCTATTATGTTTATATATTTTGACTATAATTTTGACAATACTTCAGCGAGAAAGTCCACTTTCAATTTGTGTTTAGTGTACTGAATATCGTTTATTTCATGAGCTGCATTCCCATTTATCAACGCATTGTCCGTCCGTTCGTCCGTCACACTTTTTTGGCGTGGAACATTGAAGGATATTGCAGAGTGAAAATAATAAGTAGTTTTTGCTGTTTGCTTCCCCTTTGTTACATTGTTTTCCATTGCAATTTATTCTTGTTTTGACACTGCTCGAAACTTATTTATTGGAATCACTAAAGATAAAGAGCAACATGTCAAGGGAAATGCATAGTACAATAACTGTTACTCAACCCCCTTTTTAATATACTCCCGTTAGTTGTATTTGTTTTTTTTTTGTCTGGAGCAAACTATATTTTCACTGATAGCGGACATAAAAGGAAACGGAGGTGCAAGTAACGTAACTATTTCCAATGTTAGCTGTCTTCACTTGCAACGTTCTCATGACCACTTTTACTGGGAACTAGACAAAAATCCACGTATAGATTAGGGATATAAGGAAATATGTTTATATAGCAAGCGTGTCTGTATATTCTCATTTTTTTAACGATTTAACTTACAAGAGTGTAGCCAAGACTGTCACCATAGAAATATACTATTCAAATGTATTAAAAGATGGGAGGATTTCTGAAGCAATAATAATAATAATAATAATAATAATAATAATAACTTTATTTTACGAAGGTTACATAAAAGGTACATTATGAATCATAATCATTCAAAACATAACTTATTTTCATATGGCCTTCAGAACAAGAAAAGAAAAGAGAAAAGGAAACATAACATACATACATTTAAACCACACATACACCACAAATCATACACACTAAATTAATTATACTAATATTAATAACATATTAGATACGTTTATATAATAAACATCATACTCGCTACGACAGACACTCAAATGCAAATAATATTATGAATTATATAATTAATCTAATGTCATTACTTAGATACTGAAATAACCAGTGCAAAGTTGTAGATGTAAGTAATTTCTACATTTTGTTATAAAGATAATTTTTGTAATTTCGTTTAAAAGACTGTATTTTTAATAATCTCAATTCCATTGGAATATCATTCCATACTTTAAAACTATAATAGGAAAATGAGTCTTTGTATAAATTAGTCTAGGTTTTGTTTGTAGTATAAGATCTTTGCGAGATGTAGAACGCAGACTATATATGAATCATTTTGGCAAAACGCTATTAACTCTGACATGTATATTGGAGCCATATTGTTAAAAATCTTATAAACTAGCAGCGCAGTGTGGTATTGCACCTGTCCGAAAAAGACAACCAATGCAATTCCTTTAGTAAATCTGAAGAATGGGATTTAACAGGTTGATTTAAAATAAGTTTTGCTATGCGTTTTTGCAATTTATTTAATTTTTGTACATATTTTGTATTGCCTTTTCCCCAAATGGTACAACAATAGTCGAATATTGGAAGAATGTAACCGTTGTAAAACATTAACTTCATCTCATCCGATATATAATATATAATGTTTTTTAATAATGCGATTTTGGAGTTTATTTTTTTGCAAACATAATCAATATGGTTATGCCAATTCAGAACATTGTCCACATACACACCTAATATTTTTTGAGTTGTAACGTTTTCTAATATGCAGTCGTTGATTGTTAAATAAAGGTTACCTGTGTGTTTAATTTATAATTTGAACCAATGACCATGCATTTTGTTTTTAGGGATGTAAAGACATGTTGTTTATTATGCACCATTTATTGATTAAATCAAGATTCATTTGCAGTTTAGTTTGAATTTCTGATATCTGGAAATCAGACTCATACAACGTTGAGTCATCTGCATACAAATCTATATTTAGATCTTGACAACTTAATGTTATGTCATTGATGTATATCAAAAATAATAAGGGACCTAGTATTGAGCCCTGTGGCACCCCAGACTGTATTTGTAGAGAATCCGAATGCACATTTCCCACTTTAACAATCTGACTTCTGTTTGATAAATAAGACGTAAATAATTTCAATGAACGCCCAGAAAAATGATACAATTTCAATTTGTATAATAAGATTTCATGATCTACTAAATCAAATGCCTTGCGAAGATCCAAAAAACACAGTTCCAATTAGTTTACCACAATCTACATCTTTCAGCCATGCATCTATCAATCTAGTAAGTGCAGTGTTGCAAGAATGATTTTTCCGAAAACCTGATTGGGTTTTATGAATAACATTAGTGCTTTGAAAGAACGAATGGATTTTCGTTGCAATATGTCGCTCAAATATTTTAGAAATTGTTGGCAAAATTGAGATGGGTCGATAATTATCAGCTAGTTCCCTGTTACCAGATTTAAAAATAGGCAAAATTCTAGCCTTTTTTAAAATGTCGGGAAAAAACTCCAGATGAAATACTACTGTTTATAATAGAAGCTATGTATGGAGTAATAACGTCACCACAGCTTTTTAAAATGTTCGGACCTATTCCGTCAAGACCAGTTGATTTGTGTACTTCTAACTTATCAATAATGTGTCGCACATCAAGGGGTGTTAAATAATCTATATCAAATTGATGTTTGCCTAGTTTCTGATTTAATTCGTCTTTTAATACCTCGAAATTTGTGCTTGAAAATGTTGTTTTAGATATTATATGAGAGATATTTGTGAAGTGTTTGTTTAATTCATTAACAATGTTTAAAACTTCCGGTAATCTCGCTGCTATTAACTGTTATCCGTTTAGGTAAATCAATTGTTTTAGTTTTATCTAAATTTGACATATCTTTCAAATTTTTCCACAAATAGGTAGGGTCTTTGTTGTCCCGAATAGCATTGTTAAAGAATTGTCTTTTACTTTTTTAATAAGCGCTGTTACTTTGCAAAGTGTGAATTGTCTTTTACTTTTTTAATAAGCGCTGTTACTTTGCAAAGTGTGAATCCAGGTTTCCCAGTTCGTTAATTGTCTTTCTTTGAATTTCTATTTATAGTTAAATGGTATATATTAAAACTGTAAAAACTACTTCATAATGAGGAGAGAAAAGTTGAAAGTCAACGAACCATTTACTATTACCCTAATGTTTCATTTTTTTCTTCCATTTCTAACAAAGTTATATGGGTAAAAGGTCTGGCAAAAATCTGTATACATCTCCGCTTCTCTTTGTACCAATTTTCCCATGCTAGTTCATATTTAAATGTCAAAACAATTTAGTCGCACTATGATAATTGTTATTTAAATTGACCTAGTTAATATGTTATCCCAAACTTTATCTGTACATGTACGAGTATGTGTAATACAAAGACTAATAATTCCTGTTTCAGGATATTAGTTGGTGCCCCAAAAGACAGAAGTGCCAACCTACCTAATGCGGAGAAGCCTGGAGCCATATACAAGTGTACCTTTACGAATGACCGTAGCTCACGAACCTGTGATGAACTTTTGTTGATGGTATTTGTAATCTTCTATATCATTGCAACATGTTAAGCTAGTCTGATGTTAAAGTACTAGCATATCGAGTTATCGTAAGCGTCGGCATGGTGCAGTATCGTTGTTTGGTACGAGAGGCAGATATTTCAATAGAAGCAGGCATACGTTCTACCGTAACTTAGTTTGTGACCCAATAGTGGAAGCGATATCCAACTATTTGTTTCATCGCGTTACTACGTTTTGCCTTGTGCAAAATATTCTTTAAAAAATGAATTTTAAATGCATATTAAAGAAGTCAAATAAAAAATGATGTCCTGGCAGGATTCGAACAGCTCTGAGATCATTTGGCGGCATGAAAGTTCAGCCAAAAGCTTGTGTAAGTGTACAATAATGTGTAGATGTCGTTCCATATATTATAATTATGTGCTGCATACAATTGGTGCATTTTGTCTCGAATATGAAACCTATTATTATGAATCGGCTATGTACGTTAAATATACAGTATACGTGATGCAGTGAGATTGTAGTCTCAAAAATAACAATACTGATACACGCAGATTAAATGTGTGTGTATGATGCAGTAAAACCTGCAATTTTCAATTCAGATAATGATGGTGCAGGGTCTGTACCATTTCATTGGCGATACAGAGACTTTAATAAGCTAAACGGAAGCTTCGAACATGGCCGAGATAACCAATGGTTAGGGGGCATCTTTGGACGTCAGCATGACATAGGCATTGGCGGTAAATCTTTTTGAACACTTCTCATATAAGAATGAATTTATATAAAGTATAACTAATCCTGGTTTTCCTTATCAAGAGATTGTAGCAAATTTTGGAAATATGTTATGTATAGCGACATTGTGGACAAGCATACAAATGCCGAACGTATATGTAGTGTTGCATTTTATGTTCGGCGTGTCTGAATGTGATGTTCACGTTTTAAAGCTGCTCGCTCACATGATGTAACAATTTAAATTTTCAAAATATATACTTATACATGAAATGAAATTGTCATGGCTAAAATCAACAACATAAGTAAACTTCTATGTAGGAATTTTCAAAAATCTATTGAAAATGTTGGTAGGTTTGGTTTAACGGAACCGCTAAGAGTTAAGGTTTTACTTTTAACCCTTCCATGAAATTTCCAATTTTGATTGATATTAACGGGCAAAGCCAGTAATGTACACCTGACATACCCGTCGTTGTATCCCACGCTAAAATGGTTCGAAATTTAATAAAACTCTAATTTAATTCAGTTTGAATTTAGTAACGGCTCTGGTTACGAAAATTATTGGTATGTATTGAGTAGAAGAATGGGGTTTGTTTGTTGTCATAAGAAAGCGAAAACATTTTAAGGAATTTATATGAAAATGGCTTATTCACAACCTGCATTCTTGGGGAAAATCTTGCTTTTTTCAAAACAAGATGGCGGACGGCAAGTTCAATAACATTAATTGGAATTTAGCTATTTTATAATGTCATTTGAAAGTTTGCTTACGTCCAACCGTAAAATGAACTGAATCCTTAAAAAGTTAAGAAAGGAAGGGTAATGAATTTTTTTTTTTTTACATAGTAAATGGGGATATATTAGCCGCCTCGACATAATATTATATCGGGTTTTCAAAAGCTTTTGTAACGCTTTATAATTTGTAGCGTATAATATCAAATATCAGATATCTCTACAGGAATGTATAGTAGACCATTTTCATTTGACTATTTAATCTAAAATATGTTATTTTCAGAGAATTTGAAGGACTGTTTTTTCACCAAAATCTGAGAGCGAGCAACTTTAATTCTTAGATAATACTATATAGTAGGGTAACAATGAAGGCTAAAATTTGGATGAGGTGGTCATTAAAATAATACAAAGAATGTTATATACTACATGTAAAACGTTCGTCAAGTGTAGTAGTAAATGAAACTGCCGGCATAAATTGCCCACTTATGGTTTCGGACCTGGCAATCCAAGATGGCGTAGATGGCCGTTATTAATTACAAATTCAATGACAGTTCTATGTTCAGTTGCTGTAGTTTCATTTATTAAAAAATGTCAGGTGACTGCATGGATATTATTCGCTTTATAGTGTACATCAAATGGACATACAACATTGACAACTTCAAAGTAAAGTTCAGTTCAAGGTCAAAAACACAAACAAATTCTGAAAATTCGATACTTCTTCTCTATTTTTCTTATTTTAATTTTTTTTCA
The DNA here is from genome assembly GCA_022818135.1 of Saxidomus purpurata. Taxonomy (NCBI): domain Eukaryota; kingdom Metazoa; phylum Mollusca; class Bivalvia; order Venerida; family Veneridae; genus Saxidomus; species Saxidomus purpurata. The sequence goes on along the minus strand of JAFMSR010002798.1, from coordinate 8,464 downwards.
ATTTGGTTTAAAAGTGATAGTAATATTGTTCATTGTTTACTCGTTCATTCTAATTGTATTTTATTTATAAAGAATACAAATATTTTGTAAAAGCAACTATATTTTACATTGTATATCAGTTGAATTATCTCCCTTTATTGAATTTTCTTGTCGGGCCATAACTCCTTAAGTACAGAACCGAATTAATTCAAAATTGCATACACTTACAGAGGACTTTAAGCGAAGTGCAATGCTTAAGAACCATAACTGTAGCTTACTCTATTTTTTAGTTATCTTCCCATAGTGACTTTCATAAAAACACTTTTGTCCGGAACATAACTCTGAAAGTATTCAAGGAAATTTGTTTAAAATTTAGGCACAGACAGAGGACATTGACAGAAAGTGCAGTGTACAAGGACCTTAACTCTAGCTTGTCCTACTGTTTATTTATCTCCTTCTATTAATTTTTCTTGTCAGGGCCATTACTTCTTAAGTACTGAACTGAATTGATTCAAAATGCATACAGTAATAGAAGACATTAAGGTGCAGGGCAGTATCCAAGAACCATAACTAGTTTTGAGTTATCATCCTTTATTGATTTTTCGCATAAAACGTTTAGGCAAAGTATACGATTTGCAGATTTGTAGAATAGAAGTGCGACATTAACAAAGAGAAGGTACAGGTGAATAACCCTCAACACGTAATAATTACTAATATTTTATTAAATAATAATCTTTACCTTATCCATTCCTGTCACCTCAAAGTTCTTGGTCATAGAAAGAGCACTCAGCTGAGGGATGGCCATGGTCTAACATGGCTCTTGTTTCAGTTTGACTTAAAAACTATCAGTAGAATAGCAAACTATATCTCTTTCAGTCTGTTAATCTATTACATTTATAAATATTACTAATTCTGTATGGAATCTTCTTGTTTTTATACATTATTTTATTTCCGAGATGCCCCCAATTGTATTCTTTTCTCTCATAATTATTATTCCAAAGAGGAGATTAATAAATATATATATTTAAATGGAAACAGCTACTTTTCTTACCATTTGACCAAGATGACCACTGTAAATTGCTCTTTTTTATGGTATTTACATGTTCAAGTGTGACAGCTTTCAAAATTAAAGCAGAATGTTAGAATCAACAATAGTTATTTTATAATATGCATTAATTTAAGATACTGGACTGGCTCCTCCATGGTCAATGTCAAGGTCGTTTGAAGGTCCTTCTAAATAATGATGTTTTTCATTGTATTTTAATGGTAATACACTAAATCGTTGTGTATTACGTTGAAAAGACCTTTGTTATTTACATTCATCATTATCTTCCTAATACTAATATTACTTATTACTAATATTGTTGTTACTAAATATTACTAATATTGTTGTTACTAAATATAACTAATATTACTAAATATTACTAAATATTACTAATATTACTAAATATTACTAATATTACTAATACTACTAAATATTACTAATATTGTTGTTACTAAATATTACTAATATTCTTGTTTTTCCAGAGACAGTGCATAAGTCCCACGGAAGTGGGAACATTAGCATTACAAACAATATGACATCATGATAAATGAACATCACGTGTAATAATGGAAAACGGCTACATTAAAGGTTCATTACTTAGACCAAATCGGATTTTCTTTTAAATCTGGACTTTTTACAGGGAGCTACAGCTTGAAATTGGCTTCTAAAACTTAACAATAGCCGTTCCCTGTTTGAAATACTGCTTCAGAAAAACGGGTGAATGTATTTATATGTCCTTAGATTGACCTGGGTGGTCTTTTTGTCCTACTTTCGCTTTATTGCATCCTGTAAACAGTCTGATATATATGTTGCTCATCATTGGCAGTAAAATTCTTTCAACTATAATTCAAAATAGAAATTCTTATTCATGTACAACTTATTTACAGCCTCTTTTTGGGTGGCTTCTGGAAAATAAAATAGATATTTGAAAACTGGGAAACCTACTTTCGTTTTTAAATTTAAACATATTGGGCCTTTGTCTTGTGTACCTATCTAAATATTTTATCCTTTAATTTTCAAATAACGGGACATAAATAGGTAATGATATTCGTCTTCTAATTCTCCATATACCTGGCGATTTTCTTATGCTATATGTAAGCAACTACTATGTATATAGTGTTGCACATAGTACATTGTACTGGCAGGATGCTAATTTACAGCTAGAAATAAATTAATGCAGTTGCTGTTAGAAATTCTAGCCCTTCGTGCATTGAGCTGTTGTCAGCATATTTCAAGTACAGTATATATTCAAACATAAATGGACTTAGATATATCGAGATGAAATGTTACTAGCTCTGTAACAGTTGATACTGCAGCTGAATAGTACACGGACACTCACAAACTGGTGTTCATTGTTGTTCATTGGGAAAAAAAATCGTTTTTTTACTTCAACCTATGCAATTGTAAATAAAAATATGAATTTGTCAGATATAGGCTCAAACTAATAATTAAATGTAACTTTATCAGGCAGTATGCACTGCTGTCAACCAACATTTCAAATAAGTGACTGATAAACGACACCTCATCGTATGCAACACGAAATTGATATTTTACTTTGTTCAGTACTGGAATTATGAAGTTTGTTTCAAAGTGAAACACATATGTCTACAGCTTTTCGCGAGAGTTATTATCCGCTTCATAAAGACAACATTGATATTCCCCTAAAGCAATAGCCTTTTCGTAAGACCAACGAATAAGGTCAATATTTGAGAAAACTGAATGTAAGTTATGAATACTTGTATAGAAAATAACGGGTATTATAAATTGTACCCTTAATTATTTTGAGAATTTAAATTTGAAAAAAATGAATCAAGTAAACACATATTTTCATATAATTTATTAGTTCAAATAATATGAATGACTTCATATCCGAAAGATATAAAATAATCTCAATCAGTTTTTGGATATGATACAATTTTGGACTAGCAGTAAGCAACTATTTCGTAAGGATTAAAATTGGAGTCTGTAGATATTCGCGAATATTAGCGAAAATTCAACCTTCAATTAAAAGTATTATGAAGTTTGTTTAAAAGTGAGCTTGAACCACACATATCTTAAAACATAAAAAATAGATAAATGGTATTAAAAAGACAGAGAAACTATCAATTTGGGTAGATTTCGATGCATTTGACCTTTAAATGACCTTGACCCTGACCGTGAAGTGTTCGCTATTGAATGTCAATATAGTGCACATTAAGTTGATAATATCCATCAAATTTGATTTAACTATAATAATAGACTGCCTCGTTTGAGCATGGCAACAGCAATTTATGGCGGCCAGTATTCTTAACAAATAAATTAGATTGAAAGAGTAAGCAATTAGCAATATTGCTAATACTTTTAAAACCAAATTAAATATAAAAGATATTTTAGAATAAGAAAAAAAGGAAATATCGTATTTTCAGGAAATTAATGTATTTTGACTTTGACATGACGTTGTCCTTGACATTAAAGTGGTTAATGTTGTATGCCAATTTGTTTAACATGATAAAATAAATTATATTCATGCAGTTACTTGACACTATATCAATAAATAAAACTGCCACATCTGAACATAAAAATATCTTTGAACTGGTACATGTAATAAAATTTAATGACGACCATCATGACGCCATCTTAGATATCCATGTGTTGGCAATTTATGCCGACAGTTGCACGCACTAACTATGCAGAACATTTTGATATAAAACATCCTCTGTTATATTGTTATGACCACCATGTCCTTTAATTATGAGACTGTTCGGGTAATTGTAACTCTAGATAATACCACATGTCATAGTGTGTATAAAATTAAGCGCTTTGAAAAAAAGGAAATAAGCAATAGAAAAACATTTCAAATTTCAGACCTGTGCAAGCCGCTGGTTTAACAAATATTTTGAAGAAGATGGTTACTTCTTCATGAATGGGCCTGTGCTATTGGATACCTCTTGACTTCAACAAACAGAACATCCGAACTATTCCCACTCTTGTCGATAGCAAAGCAGACAATGACAGTTCCAGGAAGTAACATCACAAAACTGAATTATGGGATGGGAAATTTAGGCCCATTATACAACTCAGGTTAGGTAACACTGTGTTAACCGTATTTCACCTTTCTTAAAAGTCAGAAATACAAACACGGCTTTTAAAGACAGTTTATGCAATCTAAGAACTTTTCTTTTGCAAACTTTTGATTGTGTTAAAAACTACCGGTACTTTCAAACAAAATTATCCAAGCTCTTTGGAGTACTTTGAAGAATAAGTACTCGCTTCTTCCTCATATAGGTTTGGCTCGTCTAAGCCGAAAGCTGTGGATTAGCTATTCATATGTGTTGGTGGTCCAGCGTCAATCGTTGTGGTGGTCCGTTGTCCGTCGTCAATATTTTCTCTTTTTCAGCTCTTCTCGGAAACCACATGTCGGATTTTGCAAACTTGCTACAGCATCCTTGTATGGACCACTTTTTAAATTTAAGAATTAATTATTTTCAACTGCACACAAACATCGCTGTTGTTTTTTCAAAATGTGCAATGTTTAAACGGCAACGTGTCATGAACCAATAGATCGAATACCAAATACAGTAGTCGGAACGTAACATTTGTCAAAATTTGCGTATAACGTGCGTGTAACGTACGTATATAACGTGCGAGCGCTCATCGTGTATTTTGTCAATCGTATATCGCGTATCATATCGTATCAATCATCGTACGACGTGCACCATATACTATAAACGATATATGTACGATCATGCATAATTGGCCGATACGGTAAACGATTCGATGCTGTATTTAATCGTTTCACTAAGCGTACACATCCGCAAAAAAGTGCTGACTTCACATTATATTATTTCATTCGTTAGTGTAGAATGACATCCGCGACATGTCGAAGACATTATACACCTGATACCCGAAATTCTATTTTTATTGACGGAAAGAACGTAATTTTTCATCAATATCGAAACTGCTGTTGTTACGGCATTCTCTGAACCACAGTATTCAATGTATGCCTGCACCGAAACACTATATCGGTAGTGGGTATGATGTTACCAAGTTGTTTTTAATTGGCTAAGTGAAAATTATAGGACGAATCAAAAATAAATAATAATAATAATTGTTACCTTCTTGTATAGGGTAATCCTTTTAAAAATCCCAAATTGAATAAATAATACTGACTGATTGGAAAGATATTTCCGTTTGCTGTCACAAAGACGAATGGTCAGCATCTTTCGTGTAGAGTTGATTTAACGACGCGTGTTGACGGCATTGTCCCCTTTCAAAAACCAGGAAATGGTTACGGTTCAGTGCACACAGGGGTCGCTGTTACAAAAAAGGAGAAAAACATTTAAAAGGCTTCTTCTAGTGAACCTTTGGTTGTGATGTCACTTAGAGAGGGATAAGCTAGTTTGGTCATGATAAACACATTAAAGAAGATCTGCATTTTATTTTATATCTTTATTAAACAAAACTTTAATTTTGATGAAAATTTTCAACTTTCACATAATGCTTTTAAGGTAGTGCAACTGTAATGGACACCTTTCCAAATCTAATTTGACATATCATTTTCATTATCTATATCATGTCACTGATTTATTTGCAAAATTTCAGGTAGGCTTACCATCATTAAAAAAAAATTTTGAATTTTTCTTCAAGACCCCATATTCCGCTTTCTCTTCAAATAATTTTGACCCCTAGATAGATAGATAGATAGATTTATTTCAACATAAAATGTACAATTTACATGGCAACTTATAATTAAAACATACAATAAAACAATAAACAAACATGTATGAATTAATATAGCCATGCCAATCAACATTATATGTTAAGGATAACACAAAAAGAGCTAAAACAAACTCTTATTTCCATTGTGGTCCTTAAGATATAGTATTGTATGACATAGGAAGATACAATTTATCACAGTAAAAAATCACAGCAAAATGCCTTAAGAGAAGTTTGTATAAAACCCTGATTGAAAGACATTAAAAGTCAAGTTAAGCTTAATATGTTCCTTAACCTTGCATTTAAATGAATACAAAGTAGTTGCATCCCTTACATTTCTGTGGCAGACTGTTCCATAGACAACAACCATTGTATGCAAATGATTTTTTCCAAAACTTTTGACCACAGGGAGAGCATATCTCTTACTATCTGACATAGAAAAACCTGTACCATCAAAGGAGGATATGCCTTTGCTCTAAACCTTGTGGGATAATCATGAACAGTATTGATAGGGGTAAAGTGCTCACTTAAATATGAAGGGGCAACATTAGAATTAATTTTATAAACATGACAGAGAGTTATCTGATTAACTCTACTTGAAACTGGTAACCAGTTCAGACGTGAAAAAATGCTCAATTCCAATATGTGACATTGGATGTAAATTCAACACAAAGCGTATAAGTTTATTTTGTGTGACCTGTAACTTGTTTTTTAATTCCTGTGTTAAACTATTAAACCAGGTAGAAGAGGCATAGTCAAAATACATTGTATAAGTGATGTAACTAACAGTTTTTTTGTATGCAGAGTGAGAAATTCACTTTTACGGTACAGGTACTTAACCGAGCATTGGATTTCTTAATTACAGACCTAGCCATAGACTCAAAAGACAAATTTTGATCAATGAAGAACCAAGATATTTAACTGAAGATTTGGATTCAATGGATTGACTATTGCAATTTATTTCAAGATTTGCTTGTTTTTTTAACGTTGCGTTGACCCAAATAAAATAGATTCTGTTCTTACCAAGATGAAGAGATAGTTTTTTACATATGAACAATTGACTGACAATATTCAGGTCCTGACTTAAGAAATTTTCTAATATCATACTTGTTTTTGTGAGACACAAGAATTGCTGAGTCATCAGCATAGAGAAGCAGTTTGTTTTTTACAACAGCTGACATGTCATTCACATAAATAAAGAAAAAGCAGAGGACCTAATATAGATCCCTGGGGCACACCACATGTTATATTGCAGATAAAGACAAAGTACATGATATTTCAACCAACTGACGTCTATCAGACAAATAGGAAGAAAACCATCTGATAGAGGATTCTGTGAGACCCAATGCTCTTAGTTCATTAAAAGAAATTGAGTGATTAGGGTGTAGATTAAAAGCTCTATAATTCTCTCACATTTGTAGATTCTGTAACAATTTTGGTGTCTATAAAACAAAGTATATGACGGAATTTTTAAATCACGCACATTATAAGACATTCTTGTAAACCAACAATCTATAATTGCAATTATCATAGCAAACCAGCATAAAATGGAGCGGTCCCGGCTAAGCTGTCAATACTTCTCTTAGCTCTCCTCCTCTTCATCGACAAGCTCCTGGGTGATCTGAAAGCATCGCCCTAGATTCTACGTCGGTTACGACTGAAAACAGAAATCCTACCCTTGCCAATGACTGAGCATTGTTGTCCCTCACAAACATTCTTAAAGTCTCAAGTTAAGATAGTGAGAGATTATGCATAGAAGGGGGGCTACCGATTGAATGAAAACAAATGAAGTTGAGTCGTCTTTGGAGAGTCGCATAAAATCTAACAGTTTTGTGAAAATAAACGACATTGAACTAAAATCCTGTGAATGTGCAACTCATGTCGGTATACAGCTTCATCGATCTATGAAATGTGCTAGCGCTGAGAAACCAGAGTTAGAAAAGCTCGTGCATCTCTTTTCGGTTATGATTATCAGAGACTCAGACTATGATGTTATCCGTTAGTACTATCAAGTCTTATTCAGAAAATTTCAATACCAGTATCTTTATACATGTATGGTGCTGAATTATGGCACAACTTGACAATCACTGACACCTAAAAATAGAGCGTTTCCTTAGATTAGTGGCTGAATGTTGCCAAAATTTACCTTATCGCACACGCACGGACATGTCTTTAAGCCTTCAAGGTGGCTCCCCATAATAGCGCGAATAGACAAGCGTAAACTCGTATTTTTCATAAACTTTGCACGATGCGAACGGATGTCTAGCCAGAAAAATGTTCGATTATCGACTACAGTTGTTCCTTCATTAGAAAATTCAAACATACCTATATATACAACATCTTTTAAGCAGTACAATTTACAGGAATACATGAACAATATAAAAACAATTGTCTCTCCCCCCTTAATCAGCATGGGAAACAGATAGTACAAAAAGACTGTAGCACTGTACTATAGAGACAAATGGCAATCACGAATTAACGACGACCCAGAGTTCAGCCGCATTAAGTGCATTTCGTCCACGATAGAACTATCGATTCTTTGGTCAGCTGCTGTCTCAAAAACTGTGACAATTTACACGCTACCACATTTGGCAGATTTTTGGTTGCACTGCGCAATGGAGAATTATACTACCTATTTTAATTGCAATGCATTGACTGATGTGCTAAGACTTAAATAACGAGTGCATATTTGTACTCTGTGTGCAGCAATTATCTTAATGTCAATATTAAGGCCAAATGTCTTGT
>JAFMSR010002797.1:0-20139 GCA_022818135.1 Saxidomus purpurata | reverse complement strand
ACATGAAATTATGTAATGAATGCTGTGGACGTACGAGAATGTACTATTCATACGGGAAAATAAATTCTCCGAGTTTTAAAAGCAATTACTTATTATATACATATAATGAAGAACCGTTGACCACACATACCCTTTTTCAAGATACAATGTCGGCCGAGTCGAGCAATGAAATTTCCAGCTCCCTTATTTTTCGTCAAGGTGATTTGTTCAGCTTTATCTAGCATTGTGTGACTACTATAATTGTTAACATTGCTCTCACCCAAACTACAGTGTGGGATGAATTGCCGGTACAGAGAATGCACGTGGGAGGTTTGGCTGCATATGAGGTGCACCCCGTTAGCAACCTATTTGAAAGTTTTTCTTTACATCTACACCCAATACAAACAATAATCAAAGCGCTGAAGGCCCTGAAAATGTTCGGTCTGAAACATAGATTACCGTAAGGATTGGTGCTAAGGAGAAGAATGTTGCACACATGTTTTGCAATATGTCTGATAGTTTTAAGTGGAACATATGACCACTTGATGTAACAGCATATTGAACAATGTTACGGACCGTGAGATTCCTCCTTGGTTAAGTGGTTAGAGAAACTTCTCAATTATTGAGAGTCTTTGGATCTTTAAGTGAGAAAGTTTTCATTTTTATGTAATGAATAAAGAACAATGTCTGAATATTAAATGCATAATATACATTGTACTGAGCACTTGAGGATGGCTTACAACGTCATTTTTCACTATTGTAAACATCAACACAACACATTTCTTTAATATCGACATGAAAATTAATGATCGATTGCATTCATGGTATAATACATAAAGTACGCGAAATAATAAAACAACACATGTAACATATACCATAAAACACAATATTTAACAGAAACTGCTTACACATTGATGAGCGACCAGTATCGATCCAGACCAGCCTGCTGGCTTGGTCGCAAAGTCCATTATGTTTGTTTTCCCATGACGCGGCTCAATTTTGTTATTTCATTACACTGAACCATGCAAAACACACGAATGGTAGGTATTTCAAAATGAATGAATCACCGTACATTATTGTAAATAATCATAGTAATCAATCAATAATTTCATTCAACGATAGTTAGGAAACCTGTCTATTGAAACACTGTTGAAAAGGTGGTTTAATCTATTTTGCTACTAGTCAAGCTTACAAACAAAATCTTCGGTGCATTTTAACAGTCTATTTCGCAAGTTCAACTACATTAACAAATGCACACCACGGGGCTTCCCTGAATATGGCAGTTAAAGGGTATATTTCACAATTATCGCTATTAGCATATGGTACATGTAACATATACCATAAACACAACATTAAACAGAAACTGCTTACACATTGATGGGCGACCAGTATCGATCCAGACCAGCCTGCTGGCATGGTCGCAAAGTCCATTATGTTTGTTTTCCCATGACGCGTCTCAATTTTTGTTATTTCATTAAATTAAACCATGCAAAACACACGAATGGTAGGTATTTCAAAATGAATGAATCACCGTATACCATTGTAAATAATCATAGTAATCAATCAATAATTTCATTCAACGATAGTTAGGAAACCTGTCTATTGAAACACTGTTGAAAAGGTGGTTTAATCTATTTTGCTACTAGTCAAGCTTACTAACAAAATCTTCGGTGCATTTTAACAGTCTTGATTTGATTTGATTTGATGAGAATTTTATCAAGGTCCGTCCAAAAGAGCACTTATGTTAGCTTGATATTTGGATGAGACCCCGGCATGTCTCCCGTCATGCCTAAAAAATAAAATTTTGAAGCCAGAAAATAGGAGAAATTTACCTGACTGCAATTTCCAGCCAGTATAGCCAATGTTTGTATTTGATTGGTTACCAAATAGTAGGCCAATCACGGCGACCAATGAGATCTAAGTGTGATTGACCTAGTTTGTATGTCTGAATCGTGGTAGCCTAACAGTTTTTAGAAAATTTTGATACTAGATGTTATATGTGTTTGTTTTGTAAAGTAAAAATCCCCTTTAATAAAGTGTTGTCCTATTTTTATTTTGCTTAGCTTTTTGTGATGATAAAAAATTTAATTGTCCTGAATGATAGAATAAAATGTTGTCCGAAAAGATGGTTTTACTTATTTGAACAAGTTAAAAAGTATGCATGAAAGTTTGACCTATGTTTCTACTCTGAAATTTCGAAAATATAAAAACCCCTTAAAACCCAAATAAGCCAGCAACCGCACAGGCTACTTGTTAACTTTACTTCTTTAATTATAATGGTGTACAATAGAAAATTATAAAGAGACTTGTACTAGTTGGTTGTTTACTACCGGAGCTAGAAGCAAAAATCGGAGCCAGGAGAGACAAAAATGATTAACCAATCAGCAGGGTGCTAATGGCCGCCAGTTCGGTCTACTACTGTTGAAAAAGCACAGTCATTAATGTAATTATTTGAATCATTTGTATCATAAATTAGATAAAATGCCAAAATTTGTCTTTAAATATATGAATGTTGCTGTAGATCATGAGTTCGTAAAATAGAAATTTTATTCAAATTTTGTGGAATTTTGGTGAGAAATTCTTTTTAATTGTTTCAGAAGGAAATTTTAATTTTAATCTGTTAATCTGTTTTATTTTTTACTTATAAATAATAAAAGAAGTAAGTGTAGATCATGATTTGCATGATCGGCGATTCGGTCCTCGGACAGATGCTGGTGAACTACTATTCCTGATCCTGGTTGACTAACCAGTACTTTTCACATCTTCTTTGTTGTGAGTGATTGGGTTTTTCGTGCCTGAGTAAGATTGTTCTTAATGTAGTTTTGATCTTATATTACACATCTTTATTGGTTCGAAAATATAATTGCGAAAGTTAGATATGCTTTTCAAGATTAACATTGCTGTTCGTACTACTTGACCTGACCTACTTGTTGGTTTTGGGTGACCTACTGCGACTTTTAGTGCGCACGAACCGGATGGAGTTATAACAGGTGCGCGTTTGGCTTTTTTGGATCCGGCTATTTTTTGACAGTAGATTACTGCTTCCATTTAGGAAATTAGTAGTGTTTTATGCATTTTCTGCAATGTCTGGGGTATCTAGTTATAGGATCAATCACTGTTTTTGGTTAGTTATGACTTTTTATATGGGCATTAAGTATGCATTTTCTTGTTTAAGCAGTCATTAATTGTGATTATTTTTATTTTCTACGTTTTTCCAGTCATTGTCCTGGTGATTATTTTGGACATTTATTAGTTGTATGTTTGTTTTTGTAATCACCAGGGGTTTGTATATGCGTGGGTTATAATGGTATGTCGCCACAGACACTATTTTTTCCTATGTAGGTATCAAATTTCTTACTCAGACACTAGAACCGCTGAAAAGTAAAAATTTGTTAATTTCACATATTTCTATAAAATGACTAATAACTATCTAATCTACTGAGCTTCCGTCACATGTCAAGATGTCGGCTTTATACCGGGTTTGTCACGTGGTAGGTATTTGTAGTAATTATTCTATACATGTGTTTTTTATATATTTAGATAGAGAAAAAAGGATTTTTTGTCGATTTTGTTTAAATAAAGCTTTTTTCTTACGGTTTTTTGTGTTATATCTTTGGTCCTTGTTATTCTAAATATAATTTGGTCGAAATATAAACTGTCAATGTTTTGTATCCTTTATAAATTGTCTTTTATGCTACAAAATTTTGGAAAATCGCGGAATAAATTATCTGTAATAAAATTGTCTAATGTTTTCAATCTTTTCTATTTTCATTTCAAATCTTTACTAAATCGTGCTTTATAGTTATGGCTACGGTGTTGGGTAGCCCTTATCTAGTTCTAAAGTTTTTTGTTATAAAATTTCCATGTTGTCCGGAGGTATATGAATTCAGTGTTTTAGATATGTGTTTTGTCTCAAAGATTCACCTGAGGTGGGGGTTTGATGTCCTTGACCTTTCTGTACCGGAAGCTCATTCTTGTTAACATATATACATGTATAATAAAGTATACTAAACTACTTAAAGGTAAATTACAGGACACCCCTGGTTTACAGAGAGTGTGTTAGGGGTTTCTTAGTGTGGAAATATTTGTTTTATGTCACTAAAATGCGATACTGGCTTGCCTATTCTAATCTAATCTACGAAATAACATATCTACAATCTATAATAGACTTGCCATATCTACCCCTATGTACTTTTATCAAATATAGAGTTGTGTGAGTTGTGTGCTGTGTTCTGTATATAGGGTCCTAGAGCTCAGGGCTAGCACCATGCATTCCGCGCACCATGCTCCTGCAGAGTCCAAGTACCGTTTTTCCCCCATTGCGAGTTACGCATTATTTCGTTAAGGTGGGAGTCCCAAATAAAGGGTAAGATACGGTTTTTAGTCGATCTACACTTGCGCAGTCCGTGTACTACATCATACTTCCCCTTGGTCTTTTGGTACGACCGTGTGGGTGTGTGGGTTCGAGTGATTGCCGGGCGGCATTAACACTCCGTAAAAGTCACCTATGACGTTTGTGTTTTCAGTAGTGTGTATGTTTGTTCTGGTGTTTTGCCGAGCAGTCCATTATGTAATCGGTCCTAATCTATATTTTTTCATTGTATCCTATATTTTTGATAAATTCGAATACGGCCAGGCGAATATCTTGTGCTATTTCTTTTGGTGGATCTAACAGAGTTTTTTCCGTAATAGTTATTAGTTCTAATTTCAAAAGTTTTGTTTCAAATATTTCCCTTTCTTCCGAATATAATGGGCAGTGAAACATTAGATGGCCAAAATTTTCTATTTCGTTACAGTGTTGGCAGTTTTTGTCTTCTATGTATCGGTCCCCTTTAAGATAGCTACTTTTTAGTTTAAGTCTAGTATACATTGTGTCTATTTTTCTATCATGATGGTATGTTTGTAATTTGCTAGGCGGTTTAATATTAATTTCTATGTTATGTGTTGAGCAGTAAGTTTCCCATTGCTGTAGATATTTTTGTTTTACTTTATCTTTTATGATGCTGTAGACTTCCGGTACGCTGAGCTTAATATGAATTTCTGTACCGGAAGTGCTGCCGTATTTTGCTTTGTCGTCTGCTAATTCATTTCCGTTTATGCCCACATGACTTGGTACCCACATTAACTGAATTTCGTCCCCTCTATGTTTTATATCTGTGATTGTTTTTAGTATATTAAAGATCATTTCTTGTCTGTGAGATTGTCCTGATTTTATTGCCATTAAGGAACTAAGACTATCACTAATAATGACTGATTTTGTAATATGATTTTCTTTACAGTAAGTTATCGCATAATCTATTGCTGCTAATTCGCATGTAAATATTGAAACTTGATGTTGAAGCTTTAAACTCTTGTTGTGTAAGATTGTTCCGTCTTCTCCTATAACTACTATGCCCGCCCCTGCTATTTGTTTTGACGGGTCCTTACTTCCATCTGTATAAATTTGGGTAAAGTCTCTAAAGTGCCGAATAATGTTTAGATTTGCAATAATTTTGTTTCTTTCAGCGTTTTCAGATTTGTTAATTTTTCCTACTAGATCTAAATTGATCTCAGGCATTTCAATATTGATTAGTTGTTCATAGCACGGTTCTTGAATTTGGGTATCGCCTAGGCCGTATTCTGTAATTAGAGTTCTGATGTGTTGTGTGTAAGGTTTCTTTAAATTTTTGTTACTTTTGATTTTGTAAAAATATGCCGGGTGGTCGCATATATCGTCATTGATAGGTAAGTTTGGGCCCAGTCTGGAGCTTCTAGCCCAATATTTTAGTGCTTGAAGTTCTCTCTGTAAAGGTAGTGGAATCATAGCTGTTTCGGTATGTAATGGGAGAGTAGAGGTATGCCTCGGACATCCTATTATGGTTTTTAGTGCCCTATTTTGTATTCTTTGAACCTTTTTTAGTTGTGATTCTTTTGCGGAGGCGTATACTATGCTGCCATAATTGATTTTGCTAAGGATGAGGGCCTTGTAAATGTTTAGAAGGCATTTTTTGTCTGTACCCCAAGATTTTCCCTTTACTGCTCTTATGATATTTAGATCTTTAAGACATCTTTTTGTCATATGTTCTATATGCATTTTCCATGATAGAGTTTTGTCAAAATACATTCCCAAAAATTTTGCGTGTTCATTATATGTGAGGTTCGTACCACATAACGTTAATTTCGGAAAGTTGTTGGCTCTTTCCGGAGGTTTTACGGACGGTCTATGTATTAATAACACTTGAGTTTTTGCTGGGTTAATTATGAAGCCCCAGGATTTGCTCCATTTTTCTATTGTATTCAAAACAGTTTGTGCTTTTTTTACTGCCTGTACCGGACTTAATGATGTTAGCCATGTGGCGGAGTCGTCTACAAATTGAGATATTTTAGCATTTATAGTAGGTTTTTCTCTGTTTAATTCGTTGATTTGTGTTTCAAAGGTATTCATCATGAGGCTAAAAATTATGGGGGACAGAACCGCTCCCTGGGGGCACCCATTTACTGTTTCCACTACCTCTGAGAGAGCTCCATTGTATTTTACCTTAATCTGTCTGTTTTGTAGAAAGCACCTTAACCATTTTATCATTCGTCCTTGTATTCCGGAGTTTTGGAGTTGCAATAGTGCTCCTCCGTTCCACATTTTATCGAAAGCATTACTAAGATCTAAAAATATAGCTATAAGATATTTATGTTCTGCCTGTGCGATTTTGCCATCTGATTCTAATCGTGTAATATTGTCATCACATGAATGATGTGATCTGCATCCTGATTGGTATTTAGACATTATATTGTTTTTTTCCAAATATGCGCACAGCCTGGGTTTTATCATTTTTTGCATTAATTTTGTAAATGTTGATGTTAGAGAAATTGGTCTATAAGAGGCGGGTTCATTTTTGTCTTTATTAGGTTTTAGTAATGGAATGATAACTGCATGGTTCCAGCTTTCTGGCGTGGTGCCCTCTACCCATGATTGATTAAAAATTTGTAAGAGTGTATTTCTGCTTTCCTGTGGTAATTTTTTAAGTATTTTGTAATGTATCAGGTCTTCTCCCGGCGCACCGTCCTTGCAGTTCGACAAAGCTTTATTAAATTCAAATATAGTAAATTTTTGATTGTATTCTTGGGAGTTGTCATTATTTCTATTATTAATATGTTCATTAACTGCTCTGTTAATAATTATTTTGTTTACCAGAAAGTCTCTAGTGTATCCTTTATTACTACTGGCTTCAGCATATTGTTGGACTAATGCGTTAGCTTTTTCTTTTGGCTCAGTAATAATATGTTGTCCTATTTTAAATACTGGATTGCTTTTTGGTACTCTGCCTTTTACTTTGTTTACAAAATTCCAAACTTCTTTAGATGAGGTATTGCTTGTTATAGTTGAGCAGAAATTGCGCCAACTGTCTTGCTTTGCTTTTTTAATTATTCTTACTGCTCTTGCCCGGGCCATTTTAAATAGAATGAGAGTTATGGGAGTTTTTTCCCTTTTGTGAATTTTACGTCTAATTTCTCTACTTCGTATGGCCTCGTGGCATGCCTGTGTCCACCATACTTTTTTGATTCTAGTTTTTACAATTTTTGGTTTTGATTTTGGAATTGTTTTTTCTAAAATACTATTGAGTTTATCTAAGAATTCTTTGAAATTTTGTTCAACTGTTTGTTCTTTTATCTTATAATTCAATTCTGTCATGCATAAATGGTGAAATTCCATCCACTGGGCAGTGGATGCCATGTCTATGAGCCATTTTTCACTTATAATAGCATTTTCAAACCTTATTGGTGTTTCTATTATTGTTATTACAGGTAGATGGTCACTATTGAAGCTATTGTCGACTACAAGGAACGTTGCCCTGGGGTGCAGACCTGAGGAGACTATAGATAGATCCAGGGCTGAGTCTATCTGGTTTGCCTGCTCGGCGAGACGGGTGCATTGGCCATCATTGATGCAATTGAGATCTGTTTCATTCATGAAGTCTATCAGATCCTCTGCCCCAGCATCGCGCCTAAAATCATTTTCTGGGTTCCAAAGTGGATGTTTTAAGTTAAAGTCTCCTACTATTACATTAGACTGTCCTAAGTTTTTGAAGCTATTTCTAAAAACATTTATGTTGTTGTTATCTTTACTGTTTGTGTAGTAATTATAAATCGAAATGTTACTATCTTTGCCAATGATCTCTATTGCAATGTTTTGATTAATAGTATTATAATCTGTTTGTTTCGTTAAGTATGAAAGTCCGTTGCGGACATATATGCATAATCCCCCTGAGGCGGGGGTTTCTTTGTTGTAAAACATAACAGGTTTTTGATAATCCTTGAATTTGAAAGGATTATGTTTTTCTGCTAAATGAGTTTCTTGTAAACAAATTACATCTATAGGTTCTTTTTGGTCAATTAAAAATTTTTGCAATTCATTACATTTACTGTATGATTCGGATCTCATACCCCGAATATTCCATGATATGATGCTGAGGCAGGGTCTGATGTATTCAGTATTTACCTCAGCTGTATTGTAATCCATTAAAGAATTATTCGGAGTTGTTTTTGGTTATTAATGATTAATGACTAATCTATGTTCTGCATATATTGAGTGGACAGTGAATTGTCATTTGTCCATTCGGTCCTGTGTACATGATATGGGGGTGGGGGTGATTTGAATTTGTGATACCCCTTAAATTTGGTATTGTATGTGGCCTCCTTCGGAATCTATAATACATTGGGCCAGTTTGTTGGTTTGTACGGATCCCATAATTCCCTCCCCAATTTGGTTCCCTTTTAATTTGTCTGTGAGGTGGGGGTAGGGGATAAGCACACCTTTCTTGTTTTATTTTAATTATTTCTTGGGTATTTAGTGTTTTTTGGGTGTTGGGGGTTTTGGGTTATTTAATTTTGGTATTTCTTGGGGTTTCTTGATAGTTGGGGTGGGGGTGACAACTGGGGTAGAGGTTTTATCTTGAGGGGTGTGCTGTTGTTCGGCACATCTTGTCTCATACTCTTTTTTGATTTCATAATTTGCTGTATTTATTTTTTTGAACATATTTTTTGTATACAGGGCAGGATTTGCTGGAGCCCCAGTGATTTCCTAAACAATTGTTGCATTTTAATTCAGTAGCATTGCACAGTCCTATTTCATGGTTGCCAGTACATTTCGGGCATTTAATCTTGTTTCTGCATTGGTTTGTTTTGTGTCCGGGAGCCTGACACTTTCTACATCTAATGTACCCTAGCGTTGTTGGTTTTACTATTAAATTGGTCCCTTTCAGACTTAATGGTAATTCTTCGCATGTGAACAGTCTATTTCATAAGTTCAATTATATTAACAAATGCACACCACGGGGCTTCCCTGAATATGGCAGTTAAAGGGTATATTTCACAATTATCGCTTTTAGCGACAGCAACCTAAAAACTGGCTCTTTTCTTCATAAAGTCTATAGTTAAATAACAATCATCTTTAAACTCCCAACTGCGTAGTATCTTTGTGACTTCGCTACTTTCGATTTTGGAGTGAAAACATATCGTTACCGCGTTACCTCGTTACCGCGTAGTTTACCAGAACGACATTCCGTCTGTTATCAGAACCTACATTTTCATCAATACATGTAACCGTAGGTAAAGTATTACCAGTATATTAAATGTATATGAGGTGTGTCAATTTCAGCGCGTTTTAAAAGTAGTGCATGTCTAAACTGCGTAGTAAGAAACTGCCATAATGCTGTATCTGTCGAACGTTTAAGAAGTACTTACAACCTATGTACAGTAACTTAGAAAAGTTGACTAAATTCTTTTTTTATGATAAATTGTCGCATATTTTTTTTATCTTTGAAACAATGTTAATCTTTGCAATCACACCAACACCAAAACTGTTGATTACTTATGTTACTTTCTATAAATATGAGAAGTGATCAATCTGAAGGACTATTTAGAAATGAGGGGTAATTCGGTTTTAAAAGTAGAAACTGCTCTTCTCAGAAACCGGGTACAATAAATGTTAGGATTTGAAAATCCTCACATTTAAAAAGGTAGCCCTGGAAATTTAATTGCTGTGTTGGCCGTCCGAAAATAAAGTTTGCACAAGACGCACATACATGTGGACATTGCACCCCGGAAGTTAATGGACAATTTTGAGAACTCCAGAATACTTTAAAATACATGAAATTTTAAGCATTACAGCCGTTGTTTCTCACGGGTAACCGGCAAGTGTGAAAGGCACGTTAAAGTGATATTACCGTTCAAAGTGACCATTAAAATTCTAAATGAAACATCAGTCAGTGATTTATACTCGTAGAATAAAAAACATTTCCATAGTTACAACCCAAAAATAACGATCTGTATAACAGTTTTATTCACATTGAATATAGAGGAAATCTGTAAAAATCATTTTTACTATCCTAGTCAAAATTAAAAATCCGTCTGTCTTAATTTTAATTTGTATTCGTATATAACAGAAATGACTTGGTAAAACTTATTTCTTATATGTTTTTAAAGCATCCACTGTGTTTTGAGCATCATTCTTAACTATAAAACATTGTGACCATTTTGAAGGGTAATATAACATTAAGTAAATATTTGTAAGTATCCTATATGATTAGATAAAAATGCACCCCAGAAGTGTGATACATCCCACGTGCACGAAACCTCGCAATGTCACCTGATTGTACCTGCGTATCGGTGACCCGTATCGACTCTGATTTGTGATCACCTTCCAGGCATTTCAATTGGTCAAGTTGTTTACCTGTTGTGTTGTAGAGCGGACTTTCTTAGTCGCACAGTCCACACTTTGGCAGACATGTTGTGTTGTTACTACAAATCTTGTTTTATTGAATTCATTTGGAGCATTTTTTGACTTTGGTATGTATTTCGTATTATTATGGTTTTGCATAGTTTATTTATCATGTTAATGTAGCATTTGCATTGTTTATTGTGTTTATTGAAAGGTTTCATACACACATGTACTTCTACCAGATACTGGCCACATTCAACCGACTGAATTTTATAGCACAGGAACATGTACCTGATCATTTTTTTCCGCATATCACATATAAAAAACTCTTTATTATATGTGATATATGAAAAAAATGGTCAGCTATGTAAGCCGCGGCATTCTGATTATGTGTGCAATGTACTATTGTTCTGTCTAATCAATTTGACTGGTAGTGGACAGCAAACAGTTCTATAGAAAAAAGAATATGAAAATAGTAAATATTGTGATGAATTAAATGAAAATACTTAAATCATATAATAAAAGGGTGTTGAATAGGTGAAATTATTGATAACAACATTGATGTCGAAAACATTCTTCTAACAACCCTGAAATTTCTTATTAAACATTAGTCCTGTAAATAAGACACGCATTTCTTATTCAGTTCCCTTTTCTCGTTCATAGATTGTGATAATTTACTTTTTATATTCATTGGTGAAATGCGAGGTATTACCTATTTGCTTCTTTTTCCTATAGCATTTTCCGCCACGATTTCATGGCGGAGTTTGATTAGTTTAAAAACATTTTTAATGAATATTTCCTACAGAGAAATAGATTATTAATTTCTAATTCAATCTAAACAAACATTCAGTCTTCCTAACCTTGTTATATTGTCCATTTAAACTTGCACAGGCAGACTTTTCTCGCCAAATTCATGTACACATTTGGTATACCTGTTCATAAGAAATTTTGCTACGTGTATTTCGTGCAAAACGGTTAGACGTAATCCTTACAAAAATGAAAAAAACATAAACATGACAAATTCTGATTTCTAAAGGCTTGGACTACTAAGTTTAAAATGTACTGTAATTGAATTATCTCTAATTCTACTTAGAAATGCAAGAACCGTATTCAGTATTTGTAGGTGAAATGAAGTAGGGGTGAAACTTCTGTAAGCCTCTTTTAAGGCATAAAACTGGTGTTTCTGGTGGCCAGACTGACCTTACATTTTGAATATTTAAATATTAATATTTGCTACTTTCTACGCTGCTGTGAATGTAATTGCCAATCTATGTACAATACTGTTTATGGGTAACGCACGAGAGGTGCGTGCTTTTCATGCACCGAAACGGCATTAATTGTCGGTGAATTTCGTGCAAGATGTTAACAAATAAAAAAAAAATCAGATTTGAGAAATAAGAAACAGCAAGCATGATGTCTAAATGTCTTGACTAAGAATCTTGTTGTTAACCTTGCAGTTTCACAGTACAGACTACTGACATACATGTATCGCACTGAGACACACCGCAAGACTTTCCGAGTGTGAATAGATCAAGAGTTTGGTAAGTTATAGTACATGTATAAAATAGGTTATTTTTTAGCTCGACTTTTCTATGAAAAGGGGAGCTATCCTACTCGCCCCGGCGTCGGCGTCGGCGTCGGCGTCGGCGTTGGCGTCACACCTTGGTTAAGTTTTTCGTACCACCCCACTTTATTTCAAAAGTATTAGAGGTATGGCTTTGAAACTTACCATACTTGTTTACCATCATAACCTCCATCTACAGACAAGAGTACATAACTCTGTCATGGTTTTTGACAGAATTATGGCCCTTTTTTGACTTAGAAAGTGTATTGAGCTTGGTTAAGTTTTTCGTACCACCTCACTTTATTTCCAAACCATTGGAGGTATTGCTTTGAAACTTACCATACTTGTTTACCATCATGACCTACATCAACAGACAAGAGTACATAACTCTGTCAAGGTTTTGAACAGAATTATGCCCCTTTTTTACTTAGAAAATACATTGAATATGGGTAAAATCCACTTATTGCCTTAACCCTTTGAGATATTGCTTTGAATCTTTGAATGCTTGTTTACATCATTACCCCATCTGTAAGCAAGAGAAGGTAACTCTGTCAGGGATTTGTTTTAAAAATTAAGGCCCTTTATCGACTTAGAATCTGGGTTAAGCTTTTCGTACCAGTCCACTTTTTGACTAAACCATTCCAGATATTACTTTGAAAGTTGGAATACTTGTTTACCATCATGATCCCAAAACACGGGCAGGAGAAGGTAATTCTGTGAAGGATTTTATATGAATTATGGCCCTTTTTGACTTAGAAACTTAGTTAAAATTTTCATTCCACTTGTTGACTTAACCATTTGAGATATTACTTTGAAAGTTGGAGTACTTATGTACCATCATGAGACCTATCTGTAAGCAAGAGAAGATAACTCTGTGAAAATGTATCTTGATTTGTACTTAGAAATTCCTAGTTAAATTCTTGTGTGCCCTTAACTGTCAAAGTTTTGTTTTATTGGCAAGCACTAAAAAAGTCGAGCGCGCTGTCCTACTGACAGCTCTTGTTATTATATGATTCCAGGGTTTAACAGGATGGTTAAATATAGGCCACTACACATAATGTTCTATTCAGAATATATTTTGAAATACCGGCACATCCCAGAGGTTGCGGGTTCGAGCCCCACTGGGGTCACGACCGTACCTCATATGACAGCAGTACTGGTTTTTCCAGGAAGTGGACTCGAGAGTGACTCGATAAGCTACAAGCTTTCTTCACAATCGAGCTACAATAAATTAGAAAAAACTAAATACGGGTACACAGTACATGTATTCTTGTTTGTATATATCACTGTTAGTATGATTGAATGTTTTAGACATAATACTCCCCATTTTATTTTAGCTCATACTTATGATTGTTCATAATATTGTATATTTTAGGTCACTGAATGAAGTGGAGATTTGTTACAGTACAGTTCAGTGTAATACAGTAGCCTATGGAGTAATGCTCAACGTTAGGACATTGTTGACCACAGTCTAAATTGTATTTGTGATTAGTAACGTGATACGGTTTTGAAATATAAGGGTAAATTGAACACACCAGCTTTTAAGTTATACCCAAATAATGTTCAACGTAAGAAGCGCATCTGTTACAAAATGGCAACCACCGTGTGTCACTGGCAGTAATATTTTCGTATGCAGTGAATCAGTAATTATTTGAACACTTTGTTGTGTCACATACAAGAACATTTTTCAAAACTGTTAGATTTTAAAGCTGTTGCTTACGTCGCAGTAAAGTATTCATTTGTTATATATATGTTATATATAGCTGTTTGGGTATGAACAGTGAACAGTAGTTACAGTACTATGACAGTATCTCTGTAATAACTGTTTGGGTATGAACAGTGAACAGTAAACAGTCAGTGCTTACATTACTATTACAGTATCTCTGTAACAACAGAGTATGAACTGGGTATAAACAGTGAACAGTGCTTACAGTACTATTTCAGTATCTATTTGCTGAAGAAATGTTAATTGTTATAGAATTGGATGAATTCTTCATATTTCATCCTTAAAACTCGAAGTGCATTTTATATTTATCGTTGTACTTTATAAAGTATTATTATAGACTGGTGAACAAGTACTTTGTAGTAAACATCAGTAAGCTGGACTAACGGATGTATTCAGACCTGTTCCGCTACGTAGGAACGTATCGCACTTTAGAATCCGAGGACGTATTTTCACGAGGGATAAGGAAGATAAAGTTTACCAGGATTATTTTAGCACTACTGTCTCTTTCATAAACTCCCATGCATAGCCATACTGTTCAATTATAGTTGCAATTACTTTAAAGAAAATAATCACCGTAAAAACTTTGACATTGGCCATTCTTTTCACGCTTGAGTAAAGTCATTCAGTTTCCAGAGATGTCGTTGATTCGAGGAGGAAGTGTAGGACCTTTATAGATAATGGAGATTTTTAAAAGTGTATAGTGGTCGGACTATTTAAGAAAGTGGACATTTTTAACAATATGTAGTAGTTACGTCAGTGCAGTGATGTCAGAACAGAAGCTCAAGTATCACGTGGTAGGGTGAGTACACTAGATTAAGGTACACAGAAATTGTGGTAATAGAGCTACATTTACTAGATATACTTGCTCTTTTATTAAGAGCAAGTTTTCAAAGACATATATATATAACAGTTACCACAGTTTTTGTAGCAAGTTTCATTCTTGTGAGAGATATTGTACAGTTAGTTCTGGCTTCCAAAACTTTAAATGCCGCTATTTTTACATGCATGATTGTACAAATGTATATGTTTGTTGTTGGATCTTTTGTATTGTTGATTTAACAGGCGGGCAGTTTACCTAAAATTGTTCCTGAGAAGAACCAGTTCTAGATTACTACTCTCCGTAATAAACTGCCAACAATCTCAGATACAACCGAGATATGGTCGGTAGCAGGGCTCGAACCAAACTTAGCCTATGAGAGGTTACAGGCGGTTACAAGAGAAGCTTCCTACTTCTGGGAAAAGGTAAGAATTGTTACTGTATACCCTGTTTGTCGCACAATAGCTTTGTAGCTAATGTTGTCTGTAGGTTATATGCGACTTTAAATAAGTCTTGAAGTTTTTGATCTTTATTTTTATTTTTATCATTCGACCACGGAGGCGGACCAGATCAAATACATATAATGATTATAGCAATTTGTTTCTCTCTGGTTAGATGCGGTTTTAAAGTTTTGGATCAGCCCCATTATGAAACCTTACCAGAATATAGGGCAATTTGCACAAACCTAGAATGACTGTCAAGTGACAGTGGTGAAGATATTTTGACATTAAAATGTGGAAAATAAACAAGTGTAGTTTAAAAGACTAATTGATGAGTCGTTTTCTTCCATTTCTTATGAAAGAAAGAACTACAAGCGTGGCATATATCTAACACGAATATTGGTAAGGTTTCCCTACGTAGTAAGCTTCAACGTACACATTTATTAACCGGGTACGCTGAAGTTCTTGGGCTAACTGTATAATACAAAATTTGTGATTTAATGATTCTTGGCTTCGCCGTGACGTCATAGTGGCAAGTTAACCAATCGAATTGTTATATCGCGTTCATTCCTCCATTGGATTAAAGATGAAAACTCAGTCTTTACCATAGAGTCATATGCAAATTTAAATTTATTTCGAACGAAACGAAAGCTTTTAACAACAAATTCAATTTTATGATTTTAATCCGTCTTCTTTAATTCTTATTCTTGGATTTTGTACATTTTAAAATGCATAGAGTCTATCTAGATCTATGACATTTCCCAAATATAAATCATATGTCAGTACAAATGTACCCGGATATGCGAAGCCGAGAATTATTTACTTGCATGTTGTTACTATTTTCTGGTGAGGGGCACTTTCCCTCAGTCTATGAATTGGTGAAAATAGATAATGAGTAATTGCTGCCGTTTGAGCAGTTGATTAAAGCAAAAATAGAACTGGAAAACTGTCAGAAAATAAATATACAAGAGTCTTGTAACAAGACATGTATTTTGTAAGAGCTGTTTATGTTTGATATATTCAATACCGAGTCGTTTGTTTTGGAGGTCTTAAAAGGTTTTCGTTTTGATTCATAGATTAATACAAATGGATGTTGGTGTTTTAGAGTGATTCTGGTCGATAATTTGATATTTCGTGGCTGTTCGGTAGCATTTGTTGTTGGGATTTATTGAGCCGGTGTGTTCGGCAACCATTTTCAGTTCAGTAACCTCGGTCTGAAACACTGCTTGTTGATTGGTTCTGTCTGTTACTCCACGTAACGCATGCATATTTTAAAATAAGTCCGGCAGTCTGGAGATTTTCATTGAGAATGTCAAATAAGTGGAAGCTTTTGAGTGTAAGCTTTATTAAGCAAAACTAAGAAGTAAATTTTGAGCGAAGTTGTCATGCAGTTACATTCGTCGGTGCCTGAATATTTGACAGTGTTTCTACTGTGTGTCTTGAACACTTTGATTTTTGTTTTTGGAAAGAAAGGGAATTGTGTAACAATAGTGTCAGGTAAACATTGTGTCAGCATTCTAATGTATTTGTGCTTCGAAAGCGCATAGAAGTACTTGTAACAAATAGTGTATTGTTAATACTGTAACAAGAAAAAAGGACTGAATGTCAATGCAATTAGGTTATAGTCCACTAAAAGTTGTTTGAGTTTAGGACTTCCCTAAAGAGACAACACTTATGTTCTTCTTAAAATTAAGTATAGTTGAGTGTCCAAGAAGATCACAGAAGATGACACCATTATTTTGCGTTTTGCTGAGCTATTTTCTATGAAAAAATGTACAGAAGATGACACCATCATTTTGCGTTTTGCACGCGCTATTTTGTATGAAGAAGATCACAGAAGATGACACCATTATTGTGCGTTTTGCCGCGCTATTTTAATGAAGAAAATTACAGAAGATGACACCATTATTTTGCGTTTTGCACGCGCTATTTTGTATGAAGAAGATCACAGAAGATGACACCATTATTTTGCGTTTGGCCGCGCTATTTTGTATGAAGAAGATCACAGAAGATGACACCATTATTTTGCGTTTTGCACGCGCTATTTTTTATGAAGAAAATTACAGAAGATGACACCATTATTTTGCGTTTTGCCGCGTTATTTTGTATGAAGAAAATTACAGAAGATGGCAACATTATTTTGCGTTTTGCCGCGTTATTTTCTTTGACGAAGATTACAGGAGATGACGCAAATATTTTAGTTGTACCACAGAAAATAAAGAAGACACCGTTTTTTTGCGTCTTGTCGCGCTATTTTCTATAACGACGTCTACAGAAAAATCCATGAATTCCGGTATTTGTAAGTCCTAATTAATTCATTTTTGTAAATATAATAGTCAAGTTTATGTGTGCATGCATGCGTGCGTGTGACCGTCCGTTCGGATGAGCTTGTCCGGACTGTAACTTTATTACAGAATTTTTTAATTGCCTCGGCACAACTGTCATAACAATGGGACGGCATGTTGCGCGCAAGAGCCATGGCTGTAGCAATGTTACTTAACTAGCACATATCAACTGACAGATACTGTTAATCCTGATCTCATAACAGCTGTTTAGTTTTGCAGGTGAAAGAAGTTGTAAGAGAGAAGATATACTGTCCTGTTGTGTACATCGTCGATGCGGTCATGCAATCTGATTCAAAATGGGACCATTCTCCAAAGGAACACGATATAAAGCTCCATCGTCAATCCAAAACAGTCCATTTCAAAGTAGGTTTTGTATAAAACAAGTTATGAAATAGCTTTTTCTGTATGCGGGTATTTAAACCATCCCCAGAAATCTCTTCAAATCTAATGGCTTATCGGCGAAATTGTCTCCCTTGAAAGCAGCTTAGCTGGGTTATCGATCTATTTATGCCCATTGAAATATATAGGAGAAAAATCTTTAACTCATAAAAAGTAAACAAAATCATTAAGCCTTTAATAAGTATAAGTTTCTTGCCGAGAACAGTAAAAGGATATAATTGTCTTTGCAAATGTGCGTAATTAAGTTTGTTGTAGATTGAGATTTCACGAGTACTGGCGACTTCCTGTTTGAAGATTTCAAAGTGGATTAATCGAGATGTTATCTTACATTCACCGCAAAAAAAAATCAACTAAAGGCCATATCCAAATGTGAAAAATGGTATGTAGGCCTAGTTAATAATGTTTATATTTACTTAGACCGTTATAGGCTGAGCTTGGTCAGGACAAGATTATCGGCCTGCAAGGAGCATAATGGCGCGAAGGCTTGAGCCCGATGGCTATTATGCGACTAAGGGCCGATTATACGCCCCGCCGGGTCAGTCGTGAATTACCATCTATAAGATATATCTTTTTAGTAGTCTTATCTTATACGACGTTCAATACAATATTCAAGAGTTATTGATACTAGAAAAAGACCTAGTAATGTACACATCATGTCCGTTCAGTGATTAAGTTCTAAAGTTGATGTTTTTCCTCAGCAAATAGCGATTCCTTGAAGGTTATCTTTGTCCAGTGATGATGATTTTTACCTTCGATAAACTAGTGTGTATCTTATTAGCTCGACTATTCGGAGAATATGGAGAGCAATTACAGTCACTTGTACGTCGGCGTCGGCGTCGGCGTCGGCGTTGCTTCTTTGGTTAAAGTTTTGCCTGCTAAGTACTATCATGCACCTATCTCAGTAACCAGTTATGATACTTTGTTCATGTCTTTAGGGGTGTCATACAATCAAGTCAGATAACTCTTGTATATATTTAGTACAAATTATGGCCCTTGTTTGACTTTGAAAATTTGGTTAAAGTTTTGCCTGCTAGGTACTATCATGCACATATCTCAGTAACCACTTATGATATTGACTTGAAACTTTGTTCATGTCTCAAGGGGTGTCATACAATCAAGTCAGATAACTCTTGTTTAAATTTAGTACAAATTATGGCCCTTGTTTGACTTTGAAAATTTGGTTAAAGTTTTGCCTGCTAGGTACTATCATGCACATATCTCAGTAACCACTTATGATATTGACTTGAAACTTTGTTCATGTCTTTAGGGGTGTCATACAATCAAGTCAGATAACTCTTGTATAAATTTAGTACAAATTATGGCCCTTGTTTGACTTGGAAAATTTGGTTAAAGTTTTGCCTGCTCGGTACTATCATGCACAAATTTTAGTAACTACTTATGATATTGACTTGAAACTTTGTAAATGTCTTAAGGGGTGTCACACAGTCAAGACAGATAACTCTTGTTTAAATTTAGTGCAAATTATGGCCCTTGTTTGACTTTGAAAATTTGGTTAAAATTTTTGCATGCAAGGTACTATCATGAACATATCTTAGTAACCACTTATGGTAGTTATATCAAACTTAGAAATAGTGTTCAGGGGTACATTTTGTATCAAACAATTAATTTACCAAAAATTAAATATATAGTGATAGATTTTGACTTTTTTATGATTCAACTTTCCTTGTTTATACTTAATAGTTAGCAGAATTTTGTTTTGCTATTATACTGATAAAAGTTTTGTTTTATTAGCAAACACCCACACTAGTCGAGCTTGCTGTCTTATGGACATCTCTTGTTTAATATCTATTTTCTATCACTTTTGTTTTTTATGATCTCCTTTGATAGCGATTCAACTGGTTTCTTGGTGGCGGCCATTATAATCAAGTGATGAGGCCAAAAGTCCCCTAGGTGATCTTTATAGCGGAGGTTTACCGTATTCAACTCTACAGGATACATGAGACGTATCCGCAAAGCAAGTTGTCAGATTGATTGTGTGATCAGTCTCAGAAGAGCTCTTGCTGAGGTAAATATAATCAGTACATAAATCTATAGTTTTATTCCCGTGTACGTTTGAATTTAACTACAATACGTTATTGATATAAAATCAATAGCATCCTGATTTATATCTATTAATGACATACTAGAGCAGGTAGCTACGTGTCTTCAGCCGAAA
>JAFMSR010002796.1:0-20155 GCA_022818135.1 Saxidomus purpurata | reverse complement strand
GGTAAATATCCGATGAGTCAATGATTTTTGCTCCTAACTTGAGAGCAAGTTTCGGGTGAAAGATGACTCCAATTTGCTTCTTTCGACTTTCATCATTGAATTTTACACGTTGCAACCCTTTGGACTAAGAGAGATGAAACACGATGCTTTTTTTTAGAAACACGTCTCCCAGCGCCTGTTGAATGGCATGGTCGATTTCCTCCATCACATGAGTCGGGGTTGCATACACTCCAGCTTTGAAACAGAGCGATGCAATATACTGAACCGATTGTTTTTGGCATTTCATCACTTTTGCAAACTCTTTGCCTAAACTTTCATCTGTCGTGACAATATCAAAATGCGTTTCCTGATCGGT
This sequence comes from Saxidomus purpurata, assembly GCA_022818135.1. Taxonomy (NCBI): domain Eukaryota; kingdom Metazoa; phylum Mollusca; class Bivalvia; order Venerida; family Veneridae; genus Saxidomus; species Saxidomus purpurata. Next base: position 19,800 of record JAFMSR010002796.1, on the reverse strand, counting down.
GATGTTCACAATTTGAGAAGGAATAATAAGTTCGACGAGAGCCATTTCCCACTCCTCTTTATTGAGTTCCATAGGTTTCATCAATTTGGTACGAAACTCACTTTGCGTATTGCGAGGAAATAAAGTCATGGAACTGTCACTGAGCACGGTGATGCAAAACGAATTCATGATCCGAGCATCTTTGGGGGTTTCACAAACTTCAAACCTGGTGTCGGTAGAATGTAACCCAGAGAGCTACTTAACAACACGAGCCACAATTCTTTGTCCGGCGACTGAAAACTCAGATGAAAAATGGCAACACCGATGATAGCATAAATCACAATAATTTGTGAAAAGAAAGTGATTCTGTTTTTCGCTGCTCTCGTGTTGTTGTTGTTGTTGACGGTGGTAGTGGTGGTGGTGGCGGAGCCTGTGTTCTCTTCTTGTACTTCCACACTACTGAACGTATCCGATGTCTGAGACATGTTTTATATCAGAGAGGATTCTGGAATCCAGCTGTCAAATTTCTTTGGATAGCCTTCCCAATGCACTTTGATTTCCTTGATTGTTTTTTTTTGCCTTCTTTCCAAGAGCATCGTCCGAGAACTGATTCAATTTCATAAATGTCCGAGTCTTTTATCGGCTGAATTTCAGGCAGGTAGAAAGAGCCTTCAATACGTTCTTCGGCAAGATCTTCGAGCTGTACTGTAGGTGGTGAGCTGTGACGAATGTGAATAATTTTAAAGAACTCGGTGGTCCAGTTGGGTAGATACCCTTTGTCAAATGTTCGTTTGGTCTTGTTGATACGCACTAAATCTCCCACGCCGACCGAGAGTTTAGCTTTGCGTGTCTTGGATCCATACAGGTGTTGGGTAATCTCCGGCTCCTGTTGTGTCGTGACCGAAGCCGGGGTGGTCTGAATGCTTCGATGAAACTGTGATTGTAAGCATGCACCAAATCTTGCAGCACATCAATGTACCTCCGGGTCTTCTTATGCGTAAAATATTTCCACATCCGTGTTTTCAAGGTGCGTTGAAATCGTTCCACTATACTGGCTTTTGTCTCTGGATTCTCAGTGGTGAAGAAGTGAATGTCCTTTGTTTTTAAAAAGGATTGAAACTCTTTGTTTTTGAATTCAGATCCTTTATCCGTTTGCAGTGCCTGTGGTATTCGCTTTTTCAAGATGAACTTGAAAGCTTTGATTAAACTCTGTCCTGTTTTGTTATACAGAGGGACCACCCAGGCATATTTTGAAAACACATCAATGACACAGAGTAAATACCGATACTGATCATTGTCTTTCTTGAGTGACTGTAAATCGGCTAAATCCGCCTGCCACTGGTGATCAATGCCTCCCACCACTGTTTTTCTTCTTGCAAATTTACGACGAATTGGTTTGTGCAACGTGTAAGTTTTCTGTCGCTGTAACCAGGACTGGAGTTGTTTCAGGGTGATAGATTTGTCCTGTTTTCGAACTGCTTTGTACAAGGCACCTATCCCCGAAAAAGCAGCTGGATGTTGAACATCATAGTAAATGCGGTGAAGTCGATCCTCCCGTTTCATTTTCATCACCAAGCTTCCCAGTCTGAGATCAAAGGTGTGGATGCCTTGGTTTTATACTGTCGTCTCTTGACCGTTTGAGGTGGTGTCATCAGTGAGAAGTCTGGTTCATCTGCCTCCGCCCCCCCAATTGTCCTCATTGGCGACGCCTGATCTCTGTATCCAACCCCATCGCTCCTTGTTACCCACGACTTGGGATCCTTCAGGGATTGTTATTCGTTCTAAACCCTCGGCCTCTGTCAAGATGAGGAGTATTTTATACCGTGTTGAAGGTTCTGTGTTCACTGGCATTCGGGTCCATGCTAGTTATCCCGTCCTATTGCGACCTCCAGCGCGATTAACCAGGTTGTGTTTAATTGTCGCTTAGCATTTTCACTTGACGAATTGATACTGATGACTTTTCTACCCGAACGCCACTTTTCACAGAATGGTATTACAAAATTACATTACATGAGTACATATAATATAGTTCCGAAATTAATTCTTTCACCTCTTCGGTTACACTCTGCATCATCTGTACATCTGCCTAATAACAACAGTACTTTTTTAAGACATACACCATCTATCTGCCGGTATATTCCACGTACTCATTTTAATTCTCCAGCTGTTTTTCGAAATAATCTACGTATTCGTCTATCACCTTTAACTTCTACTATACTGAAGAAATATAAAATAAAACATACAAATTTTCCGCAGAGATGTAAAGGGTACCGTTCTATTAACAAGTGCAATGCTAAGAGGTGCGGTTGTTGCAATCATTTATCGCACAGGTCTACAATTACCTCAAATGTTAACGGCAGAACTTTTAATGTGGTACTTAACTCTGACGTTGATTGAAATACGTCCCACATGATTTATGTACTGACTTGAAACGCACCCAATTGTGGTATTCAGTATGTTGGGCAAACTGGGCGATCTTTAAAATTCGTTTCCGCGAGCATTCTTACAAAATGCGAAGTCGGAAAAAGTTCACTACATTTTTATATCAACACTTTCGTAAATCTGGCCATACAATTGATCAGGTAACCATTCAGCCAGTAGAGCAAATCGTCTATGATATAAATTGTACATCTAGTTTTAAAATCAAAGCCAGACATTTAGCAGAATTCAAATGGATTAAAAATTTACAGTCACCGTTTCCGTTGGGCTTAAATGATAATATTTATCAAGAAGGTAATATCTCTAAAAACCCTGATATCGATATATTTTCAATTTTAAATATTAGGAAACGTAAGTCTAGGTCTCATGGAATTAGACGCAATGGTAATATTAAGCGTAAATCAAAAGTCAATATTTCTGTTGCAGACCTCGATATAATTCTTTCAAACTCTGGTAGACATTCAATGCTTTCTCGTCTCACATCTTTATCTATTCAGTCTCTTAAAAAACTAGACGAGGAAGCGGACCAGTACGTTATTCAAACAGATCCGTTTTACACTGTGTCATATCTTATCCAAAATTATACACAACACGTTCTCCGTCCACACATTGACACTCAATCTGATCATAATAGACATTTTCTTAAAATTCATTTCATTAATAAAGGTATTGACTTCATCGATGTACCCAGTATATTTCGTGATAGACGTGTCATTGATTCTGTGCCTAAGTATTTCCGAAACTCCGAAGTTCCTATTATCTGTTATAAATATAAAACACCTGTTAGAAATGTTATATTCAATTACAATAAAATTGTTTCCGACCTAGATGTTCAAACAAATATCCCTTCTTACTGCGAATGTAAAAACTCGAAATTTTGCTATTCAGATGCCGGTCATGTCATCACTGGTAATTTTGATATTATTAAAGACAAGCGTATTCGTAATTTATTCTTTAAAGGACCAAAATACAGAATTCCTTCTACTATTGATTTTCATGCTTGTCGTGGTCATATTGCGGAATCTATCGAAACTTTTTGTGTTAAATGGTGTCGTCGTGAGAATGCTGATCCAAATGCATTAACGTCTTGGAAACGAAGTATTTTTAACATTGTCGATTCTCGTATAAAATTTTACCAAACAAATGAACACCTTCTTCCATCAAAACCCAAGTTTACTTTAAGACATCTGAAAAAGGAAATCCAAGAATTTCATTCTAAGTATGTCTTAGTTCCAGCAGACAAGGCGGCCAACAATATTATCATCATTTGACGCCTACATTATATTAATGTTTTACAAAACGAACTAAATAGCACTAAAGCTTATATATTGAGTCCTTCCGTTGAACAAAATGTGGTCACTGATCACATCAGTGAAGTTTCTAATTTGAAAGTTCGTATAGATGATCAACATATTAAACTTCCTACTATGTACTGGATTCCTAAATTACATAAACAACCATATAAAGCTCGTTTCATCGCTAATTCAAGCTCTTGTACCACTACAAATATTTCAAAACTATTAACATCTTGCCTAACTGCTATAAAAGCCCACGTGAAAAGATATTGTGATAAAGTATACGAAAACTCTGGTAAACATTTATTTTGGTCAATCAAAAATTCTGGCGAAATCCTGGATAAGTTTAAAGTTAATAATTACAAAGTAACTTCAGTCAGTACATACGATTTTTCTACTCTGTATACCACTTTACCACATAATTTGATAAATGACAAGCTAACTGCCCTAATTCAAAAGACTTTTGCCAGGGAGAATGCTACATTTCTCGCCTGCAATTTCGATAAAGCTTTTTTTACTAGCTGTATTGTTAAATATTATACTATGTGGACCTGTGACGAAGTTTGGAAAGCCCTTTCCTTTTTATTGATCAACATTTATATAAGGTTTGGGAATGCAGTTTTCAGACAAGTAATCGGTATTCCCATGGGAACAAATTGTGCACCCCTTGTCGCAGATTTGTTTTTATATTGTTATGAAAGAGACTTTATGTTGAGTCTTTCTCCAGATACGCAGGCAGACATTATCACTGCTTTTAATAATACATCACGCTATCTGGATGATATTCTTAATATGGATAACCCGTTTTTTGGTCAATTGGTGGACACTATTTATCCCCGGGAACTCCAGTTAATTAAAACTAACAATTTGGATACTGGTGCTTCATTTTTAGATTTACATCTCTCTATTTATAACAATATTATACATACCAAAATTTATGACAAGAGGGATGATTTTAATTTTAATATTGTAAATTTCCCCCATTTGGATGGGGATGTACCTCATGCTACATCTTATGGGGTATACATTTCTCAGTTAATTCGGTTTGCCAGAGCGTGTAGTCATGTTGAGGATTTCAATGAACGTAATCAATATATTACAAATAAACTTCTTCAACAGGGCTACCGTTATTACAAATTGCGTAAATATTTTGCTAAATTTTACTATCGTAATTCTGATTTGGTTTTGAAATTCAATAGTAATCTAAAGACTCTTCTGCGAGAAGGTATTTCAAAACCCGATTTTTATGGGGATGTGGTTTACAAACTTCGTAAGATTTTGGGTCATGGCAATTTTCCAACTGTATTTGCTAAAATTATAAAACGTTTTGTTAAAAGAGGTTACGACCCTACTGTTTTGAGACACACCGCATGTTTGGTGTTCAACCCGTTTACAGTTGGACGCTATGCTTCCCTCTTTGATTGTGTCTGACGGAAGAGGGGGAGGACTCTGTGATGGGCAGTTTTTAAATCCCACTGAGACGAAACTGTTTTGATTTCTGTCCTCTGGCCTGTTTCGTCGGGCCCTTAAGGGTGTTTCTCTTGGTGCTCTGCCTTCTGCAAATGCATTGAGTACATACGTTTTTGGTTCTCAAGGTTTGCTTTTTATATATTTATACACGAGCATTTTTGTGTTTTACATACCATGCCTTTTGTTTCCATGGCGTGTGTTAGAGATTCACCTAGCAGGGATTACTTTTATTTACACTGTCCTGTGACTTTGGAACATGGTGGGGGTAAGAGTGAGGTTGGGTGCGCACCATAAACCGGTTTAAGCTCCCCAGTGGTGTTTTTGCCACTGACCGTTCCAAGGCGGTGCCCCACTGTGTTCCTTTAATTGTTCGTTTTGTCCTCGTGTGTTTGCTTTGTATGCTAGTGTGTGTTGGTAGTGTATGTATGTGTGTGTACATGATTGTGTGTGTGCGTGCGTGCGTGCGTGCGTGCGTGCGTGCGTGCGTGCGTGCGTGCGTGCGTGCGTGCGTGCGTGCGTGCGTGCGTGCGTGTGTGTGTTGGTGGTGTGCACTTCTGGGTGCTGTGGGGCTCGTTTTGGGGAGGCTGCGTTTTTGGTACGTGGCATTCCCTGTTTGATATTATTTTTGTTTTTTCCTGGGGATCATTGATTTCTTTGAGCCCCTGGGCAAACTTTTCCCATCCTTTGGGTTTCGAACCTTTACGATAGCGTAGCACATCATTGACCAAATCAATGACATTAGACCCTACCACGGGTGTATCTTGGTATTGCAACACATCCTGACGGTCCCAATCCATGTTGGGATGACTCTTAAGCAGATGTAGAAGTAATTTAGCTTTTCGTTGCATCGTGACGGGTACGCTAGCCATGATGCGATTTTGAATCGTGGTGGGGTCTTCTTCTTCTTCTGTAGTCGGTGGTGGTGGTGCAGCTGCTGCTGCTGCTGCTGCTGTTGTTGTAAGAGTCGAACTCTGAGGCTGTATGGCTTTCTTATGGGCTCTCTGAAATTTCTGTAACGTTTCCCCATACAGCTGAGCTTTCTCTGACTCCGACAGGTCATCCCTCTGTAGTACAGACTGCATCTCTTTCTGTAAATCCACGGTGTGCACGACCTGGGGGCTAAGTGGGAGTCGTGGCCGTGGTGGCTCTGCTTTTCTTTGCTGTATCTCTTCTAACATTTAGTAGTGAACAATGACCATCTTCTTCATATTTTCTTTAAAAAGGTAGGAGTCCTTGTATGACCTTACCTACGACAGGTGCTAAAGCAGAAGCCAAAGCAGGAGCCAAAGCAGGAGCTAAAATGTTTAGTAAGGGTAAAAATCCTCCTCGTTGATTCAGCACCCTCTTTTTCTTTTGAATCGATACTTTTTTGTCCGCTATCAGACGGAGTTGTTGACGCTTGGGGTGTAACTGACGTTTCTGAGCCTTTGACAGGGGTACATTGCCTTTTAAAACATTGTGACAGCACTCTGCGACGCAATGGATTAGTTCCTTGGGTGCTTCTTTCAGAATCTTCTTTCGTAAGGGGGCAGATGCTTGTCCGAGAGCCAATACCATGGTACCATGTTTTTTAATCAAAGGTTCTTTGCGTTTAGTGATCTTTGTTTTTCTGCTGCTGACCATCTTGCTCTTAGTCTAACGTCCAAATGAAGCCCAGGACGATGTGTACCATTGTTTTAAAACACCACTGATTGATTTGGTATTCAGATTGTCTCAGATTCTAATTACCATGGGTAAGAGGTGGAAATCGCGCTAGGGTAGGCGTATGGAGGTCTGACAAGGATGACCCCAAGGACGACCAAGTGCCAAAACGAGAAAGACGACTGCTGCTGGATCCACTGTTGAAACCACTGTTGGATCGGCTACGGGATCTGTTAAATCGAGGTGTCCTTGGGGTGCTTGGTGTGCTTGCCCTCAGTGGACTTCCCATGGGGGGTGCTGCTGGATCCACTGTTGGGTCGGCTACGGGATCTGTTAAATCGAGATGTCCTTGGGGTGCTTGGTGTGCTTAACTTCAGTGGACTCCCCCAGGGGCTAAAAGACACTCTTCTCGCAGGAGTTCCCGGTAGACTTTTCGGTGGGCTTCTCAGTAGTGAGCTACCCGGCGGGGTCTCCAGGTGACTTACAAGCCTTTCCAAGGGTATTCTCACAGGTATTATCATCTTTGGAGAGGTTGGAGGGGTTGGCGAGAGTCTCTGTACCTTTTTCTTTCGACGTTGAGTCACAAAGCGTTCATCTATCTTTATGGACTGTTTTTTTGGTGGTTCTTTTTTTCGGAGAGGCTCTTTTCTTTGCTCTTTTCTTTGTTTTTTTCTTCGGAGAGGCTTTTTTCTTCGGAGAGGCTTTTTTTTTGGAGAAGCTCTTTTCTTCTTCTGAATTTTCTCCCCAAAGTTTCTCACGGTTTTTTGTCCATCCCAGCGTATTAAACTTCGGATCATGACCCCACCTAGAAAGCCACTACCCCCTGGTTTCAAAATGAGTTGACGTTTTGTATTGGCATCCACCTGATTATCGGGTAACTGTGTGATAGCCTCCCGATGTTTTTCAATAAAGTTCATCGTTTGTTTTGGCAAGTGAATCTTCTTTTGCATAATCCCTCTGGCTGTCAGGGTAAACCATCGGATCATTTCTTCTAAGCCAGCTTTCAGTAACTGTTGTCGGGCTGCAGGATCATGCTGCAGACTGAGTGCTTCCAGTTTTTCAATCACAGCTCTTGGTGTGTACATCATGGCAAGTCAGATACGAATGACCCATGGAATGTCAGTCCATCCTTTTTATCCTGTGTACACCACAGGTCCATGCTCTTCCCCTGTCCTCTAATGATGAAACAGGTCGGTGCGTAGCCGATACGAGTCTGGTGTTTTGGGATGAAAATCAATCAGTAAATATCCATGAGGTCTCGAGATGGCATCTTGGTAGGCCGCCAGTAAATGGGGTAACTGAATCTTACGCTCTAACTTTTTGATCTGACCTTTGTCTCTGGTGTTTTGAAACAAAATCATATAATGAGCATTCAAACTCAGAGTACGACTGGCTTTCGATTGTTGAAACATGTTTTGTGTGATATAAATCACACTCGCATTCCGATGATGTCCTTTTCGTGTGAACCACAGCTTGATTTTTTCTTCATCCTTATCGCCTAGCATATCGTCAAAGACAATCAAATGAGGCACCGAAACATCACTCACCAGGTATTCTTCGTCATCAGGAATGCCTTCGATAAATGTGATTAAAGGTGAACTTTCTTGCAGCAGAGCGTACGCGGATTGCCATTCTTTGTAACACCAGACCACTTGCTCAGGAATGATATTAAATAGATCTTCCTTGTAGTCAAGTAACCGTTTCACAAATTTGGTTTTTCCCGACCCACTAGGGCCTGAAATAAATAGATTACAAGGGTGCTGAAACAGTAATGTGTTCACCATGAGGGACAAAAGAATAATGACAATCCAATGGCTTTGATTCACATTTTTATTCTGATTTCACATGGTAACATTTTTTTGAAACAAAACATCTTTTGCAAAAGTATAACAGTATAACAGTGTATCCTCACATCTCAATGTTTATCATGTCTATATCTTTGTCAAAAATGTAATCACTTTTGAGTTATCCACGACTTCCTTAAGCCACTCTTTTTCTGTCCAAGGTAAAATATGTCGATGCACTTCACTGTCACAGATTTGAATATAGCGAAGGGCGCTCTGAAATTCGACCCACATGTTTTCAGTTCTCAACAGCTCCATAATATAAGTCCTGTTGTGACGGTATCGTACGGGTGTCATCATTTTAAAAGCATAGATCAATGCTTTTCTGTAGACAGGCACCTCAATAACACGTCTGCTTTCCATGACAGCTAGATGAAATCTATATCTTCAAACCACTGGATCCACTTTTGTATCTGTTGTGTCACGTGATCACTCTGCACCACATACTTGACCCAGTCATGATGTTGAATCGCTTTTAAATCAAGCAATGTCTGTGATTCACTCTGTGATTCACTCTGTGGTTGACGCCGTAGTTCTTCTTGAATTTGATGTTTAAAACGATCAAACAAGGAGTCAAGCCATGTTGAAATCGATTTAGGACCCCTTATAGGGGTCTCGGGTTCTTCACATAACATGCGGAACAATACATCTTTGTACAGTTTAAAATCCAAAATGTAGAACAAATACACAAAAAGAGGTTTCCTTTGTTTCATATTCTTTGAGAATGAAGGAGGTCTTCGTGTATCCGCCTATTGCCTTGCTCAAACACAGGTTGTTGAGTAATTTCAACGAATGCTACAGCCTCACTGACAGAATGACGCACTTCCAACCATTCAACAATCGCATTTGGAAACATGTTATCAATCATGGAGACCGACTTAGGGGTTGCAGTGGCAATCATACCTATGCATAGGGGTGTTTTGTAGGCAGTGTAGATATTTTCCCCGCCCAGCGGTCCTTCTCCTTGACTCGTTCTAGTAAGCATATAATGGGAGATCATCACAAAACTACTGCTGTCATCTATGATGTTTTTTACACACTGATTGATATCATCTTCCGTATAGTTATGTAGGGAAAACGTCCATACTCTGGAGACTCTCCGATCTAGAAGATTCAGGATCACTTCAATTTTTCGAATCATGCCCATTTTGTCAGTGTGACTGATATCCTCTCTGTTTCGGACCTCTCGATGTAGATGGTTCAACCGTCTTAACCCCTTTTGACATCCATGTACTCGGTGATATCAGTGTTCAACTGAAGCCATCTTCTTAACCATTCCTGCTGTAAATCTTGTTTGAACTGTTGACTCTTCCTGGAGCCACTCACCACGTACTGATATATCCTATATCGTATTTCTGCAGGAAGGTCAGTCACGTATGCTTCCAACGAAGTCATGATGGTTTATGTGGTTCAAGATGTTGTTTTCCTTGGCTCATACTCCCCCTACCACTTCCCATATTCCCCATTTAATTGCTTATAATACCCTACCACTTCCCATACTTCCCATTTAACCTTCTTGGACTGTCTCTTCTTGGACGGTTCAGGCTCAGGCTCTAGCTCAGGCTCTGGCTCAGACTCTGGCTTTATCTTGAGACTCTGACTTGGCACGTTTGCTTCCAACGAAGTCATGATGGTTTATGTAGTTCAAACTGTTGTTTCCTTGACTTTTTAATCAGACTAATATCTCTATATGGACTAGCAACGGAGACATAATGCCTCCATGTTGTTCAAATAATCCCCATCACGCCTGCATGTGGGGCAGTAATATTTGTATCGATAGCATTTACAGCAAAACTGGCGACGAGTCTTGTCGTGGTCCGGCATGTCGTTTGGTGTTCGATTTTCATATGACAAAGGTTGTACACAACACTGACATTCTAAAGTGTACTCCTGCCATTCATAATTGTAGTAGACACCAGCATACCCTATAACTCTGGTCAATCTCATCCTCCTTGGGTGATTCACCTAGGAATGATAAGCGTAACCGTAAGGTACCGTCGTATAGTCCTTCACCACCACACGTTTGGTATACACTGATCGAAAGGTTTTGGTCTGATTTTCAATGGTCACTTTACGGTCCTGGTGTCGTTTGATGCGTGATGGATACTCCACGACCAAAGAATAGTTTTCGCGTTCCTGTACACAGTTCACCATAGCATCAAAATTGACGAGGTTTGTGGTATCGTAATCCAAAGTAATGCCTTTGACTTTACAGTTGGTATGTCTCTCTCCATTTTCTATGTATTCATAGCCATAGTTCTTAGGCCCTAGTCCGAAAAACTTGATAATGCGTCCGTTTGGAACCTCGTCAGTCCACTGACCTAGTCGGCTGTCTACAATAGGAATGTTGTACTGTTCAGGATCGTGAATGTACATACAGCTGTCTGTATCAAAATACAAGACACGATCGCCCAGGCGTTCTAGCACGGCATAGAGTTCTAAACGAGCATAGGCTGTTACAAAGGAGGCGACGACCACATTGGAGGAGGTATGAGGTTCAAATCTGTCACTCTGATCCGTGAAATTCACCAAGATGAACTCGTCATGATCAAACATCTCTACATGATGCACCTTGATCTGAGAATCCGACAATAACTCATGGTATCGCTCGAGGCTAGCGACGTATTCGGTCTTGGGTAGCATGTTGTTCTGGGCATTCTTACCCCACAGACAATTAAGCATAGTTTTTGCAAAAGCCCTTTTGCCAGGATTTTTGTGAACCTGTTCTAGTTGTATCCCTTCTGCTTTAAAATAGTCTTGCTTGAACGTGGCTTCCTCTGCTGGTGTTTGAACCCTGTTCGGATAGCCGCTGGCTTCCAGTTTCATTTTTAAGTACTTATCAATGTATTGTTGGTAAACGTCCTTGCTCCATTGGTCCCAATGCCACACATGATACACAGCTAAGATCTGGTAGCCTTTGTCAAGGGCCTTCTGTAACTCCACAGAGGTCCATGTGCCTACCAGGGCTCTGTCTGATACAGTATGGGTACACTCACAGCATTCTTGTTCAGCACAGGTGCGACATAACGTAAACACCATCTTGTGGTTGCAATGCACCGGGAGTACAGGCATCCATAGATCTTGGGGTGGTAACACTTGACACTTAATCAAACCACGATAGTCTCGAATAGCCTCCACTTGAATGGCTTCTTGACTGATTAAGCGTGGGTGGCCCAGCGGGTACTCTCTGTACGTTTTCACATACGGATACAATGAACAAATGTCCGCATACTTGATCTCTTGATTTGATGTGACCTCATAGTACAGCCGGACGGCATTGGTTCGGCCTCCATACAAGGCCTCTCTAGGTTGTATCTCGTCCATGTGAGGATAAAGCTGGTCCAGCACAGGTTGGTTAACAGGATCGTTTCTGCAGTACTTGTCAAACTGGCATTCCCAAAGTGAATACACGGTGTACCCTTTTCTTGAGAGTCTTGGTCCTTTGCTCCGTTTCCTGGTAAAGCACTGTCATCGTTTTGAGTGTGAACGGGTTCACCTTGTCTCTGTCTGGGTAACAACTAGGACATCCGTGAAACAGAATTCCCAAGAATTCAAACACAACGTTACGTTCGGGATCGAACCCATCTACAAAGTAGGGTCCTATTTTCACTTCTCCGCCATTGAGGGCATGGCGTATAGAATGACCCCCTTGGATAGCCAATAACTGAATCCATCGTATGGCTTTGATCGAATACTTGACCTTTGTGGGATAGCCACGATCCGGTATGATCCCCAGACTGTTGGAAGGCATACAGTTCTTTCGCCAAGCTTTATTACAGGCTTGAGCCAGTGTGGTCGCTTCGGTGAACGGATCTATCTTATCACTGTCATAAAACAATTGGCGAAACTCCCCGCATCCGCGCCTTAAAATATCCACATCTGATTGGCAGTAGGATTCCATTTCTTTTTGAAAATCAAAAACATCTTGGCTATGTTCTTTGTACCATGCCAGGAAGACCTTCCGCTGCTCAGGTTTCATTCTACCAGGTTTATAGTACTCCAGTGGTAACATGGATCCCACGTAGTTCTGGAACTCTGCCGTGTTGGCCCAGAAAGGAAACCAGCCTTTTGCCATTTCTGTCAGCCCAAACGTCTTATGGAAGGCAGATAGCGGCATGCTCAAGTAGCTGAGTGAATCAATGAATCGAATTCCATACACTTTCATCAGTAAGATTTTACTTCCATTCATAATGGTATCTGGTTTCTCTGTGTCATTGTTCACCACATGTCTTAAAATGAACTGAGCATCGTAGCCTTGAGCATTGTGCGCTATGGCGGTTGCACCACGGTGGATGGGGTCAAACAACCATGTGCAGAATTGAACCAAAGTCTGATCCCCTCTGAACACAGCTTCACGTTGCCACGGTATTTGATCACACCAGAGACAAGGTTCCCTCACTGGCTTTCGTATGCAGTCTCCACAGGCTCGTTGGGCTACACAAAAATTCGGAATGTGTTCACCCGTATCAAACCGGCATTCAAAATCGTAGAAAATGAACGGTACCATGAGCGGTGGTTTGCTTCCTCTCTCTGGCGTTGTGTAGGTAGGGATGTAGCAATCGTAGTCAGGCAATACAATCTTTTGACAAAATTTACATTGTTTTGTGCCGGCACACAGATGAGCCTTGTTACTCACGACCTTCTGGGAACTATGGACGCATTTGTACACGGATTGACAAATGGTCTTTTTGGCTTTTCCTTGAAGCGTCTTATGGTTTTGATAGCAGGCAGGGCTTCGGAACCATCGTCCACAGGTATCGCAGAAAATCCCTTTTCCGACCTGTTCGCAGATCTGTGTTGCATAGCACATACATATGTTTGAACAACGGTGGTTTTCCTTGTTGTTATAACCCACATTGCAGTATTCGCAATAATAGCTAACTCCGGCAAAGCCTGTCATGGACAAAATACATTCAAAATGATTGTGATGGTGGTACACGTGAATCACCTTGCTGCCTCGGGTCATACTCGGAGGTTTAAATAATAATTCACTTCTTGCATGCTGCTGTGGATGGATCTTGATCACATAGACAGGATACAAACACTCTTGAATGGTCTTGTATTCATTTATACCACACGACTGGTCATACCCAACCCCCACTCGATGTAGTAAGGCTTGAGCTTCTCTCCTCTTTAAGACTGACGTGGAATCACGTATATGACTCCATCGTTTCCGCCATTCGACCGTGCCTTGTTTGTTCCTATTACACATCCCCACCACAATCGCTCGAGCCAAGCACATACTGTCGTCGGTGTTCTCAATGGTAACGATACTTCGTTTGAGGCGAGTCGTCTGTTGAATACCCCCATGTGACCCGTGATGTCTGGCCTTTCCAGACCCCTCTGGCATAGAGATGTGTGTTATTTCAGCTGACATGCCTCCATCATGGATCTTAAAGTCTTGATTACTCTGCATAGAACGTTCACACTCGTCCAACAATCGGTCCCCTGTAATGTTCCCTGCATGATCGAACGGAATGAATACCAAAATTTAACCCTGGATGGTAAAGAGAGACTCGCACTTGATCCCTTGACTGTACCTTGCATTGCTCTTTCAGTGCCTCCACCAGCTCATGAAATAAGATTTTGGTGGTCTCAAAAGGACGATTATACTTTTTAAACATGGCGTCATACACTTGACTCTGTGTTTTGAACTTTCGAGACTTGCGGTGTGTACGTGACTCTATCTCAAACAAGGGTGGCGGTGTCTTCTTGGACGGTGCTTCAGGCTGAGGCTCAGGCTCTGGCTCTGGCTCTGGCTCTGGCTCTGGCTCAGGCTCTGGCTCTAGTTCTGTCTTGGTCTCTGTCTTGGTCTCTGTCTTGGTCTTTGTCTTGGACTTGTGTTTCCTTTTTCTTGACAGGGGGAGTCTATACTTTTTATCTTCCTTAAATTCTTCCTTGAGGTCTTTTTCTTCATCGCTACTGCTGCTGCTACTGCTGCTGCTGCTGCTACTGCTATTGCTAGTGTCTGAGTAAGGTACCAGTTTCATAGGTCTATCTGATGGCTGTCTCATGACTGGGTACGTCTGACAGCTGTCTGATGACAACTGACGACTGACACAAGATGCGCTCTCTTTTATACACTCCTCCAGGGGTATACCCTTCTCCGTCTATAAAAAGGCGTGAGTATCTCTACTCGATATCAGTTTCAGTCATGGAGCCAAACACGATGCAACAAATTAAAAAGCATGTAGATGCTATCAATACTCTACTACGTGTCTGTTATCATTGTCACCAACCGGGGCATTTTGCAAGTGCTTGTCCAGAGAAGACAAGGTACAAAACAGGGGATCAACAGACAGGGGATCTAGAGAACATTACCTGTTATCGCTGTCAGCAGCCGGGGCATTACGCTAATGCTTGCTCTGTTGAAGCCAACAAGACCACCAGGGACTTTGTGCCGACCTGTTATTATTGTAACCAGCCAGGACACTACGCCAATGCATGTCCAGTAAAACAAGGGATGGAGGAGCCAATGGAGTCGGAGGAGCCAAAGTAGTCGGAGAGGCCTAAGAGTCTTAAACTAACCATTAAGCCGGAGGCCATCATTCCACCAACCCTGTTCAATGTAAAGGCTACGCCCTGGCTGAACAGCTTAAAAGACCAGCGTGACCGAGCTGTCAAAAAGGGTGACTTCAGTGACTTCCGTAACCCACCTACCGAAAGCTCCCAGGGATCTAACCAGGGATCTAACCAGGGATCTAACCAGGGACCTAACCAGAAACCTCCACCTAAGAAAAGAGCAGTAGGCCGTAAAAGGAAACTACAGTCAGAGTGATAAAAACAGAGTGAAAAAAGGACATTGAAATCAGTTGAGTTAATTTATTTTTGAAATGTTATTATATTTTTGAAATGTTATGTATTCCTGTGACAATAAAAAAAACACCCTGATATTATTTTTTCTTTCTTCATTATTTGAATGGCCCTGAAAAGGGCCGTTGGTATGGGGAGATTTACAACCCCGATAAATCAAGTTGTTTACCCTCTTATCCCATTGTTAATTTTTGGGGTCAGATGATGGTTAGTAAGAGGGCATGGAGAGATCAAATGATGGTTATTAAGAGGGCATTGAATTCGCCGTCTTGGCCACTCTACACCTCTTCTTGCAAAAAAGGCCTTCAGGGCTGCCTCCCGCTGCCGTTTCTCTACCTCCCTGTCTACCCAGGACTCCTCCTCCTCCTCCTCTGCACCACGTACACACATCAAACGCTTCCAAAAAGTTTTCATACCCATAGTAAAATGGTAAAATGAATATAAGTTATAAAAGAACCTTTGCTTTTAAGCACAGAATCGGATTGACCTACATTTAAACCTAAGACAAAAAAGGACCAATCACGACAAAGGAGACAAATCAGCAGGAACCAATCAGAGTGCAGCTTACAAATAGCAGATTCGGTCGACAAATATAAACAATGTACTTTGACAATATACTAAGATGGTTTTTATCTTTCGAACTGTGTTAGTGGGCCCTAAAACGGGCCGTTTGTTATTATATTTTATCCGGGTTTTGCCCGAGTCGTACATGCTAAGCCTCTTGCACGTAGATCTCTTATACGTCTTAGCCGTTCACCTACTCGCTGCATTGCTTGGTCTGCCTCTCTTCTTAACTGAGGCTGTCTAAACCACCACATTAACTCAGCTAGCAAATAAGCTATGACACATGTTAACCAAGCCATGGTCAGGTTTAAAATGAATAGGATCTCAAGTATTTCTATCATATATACATAATGTTTTATTTCAATCATATTTTATATTCAAAATAGCAATTTTTACAGAATGAACTTTTTTAGACTATGTTTTATATATTTGATTGTATGACAATGACTGAAAGTATTTTCTTCCGAAAATGGATTGGTTGGCCCTAAAAAGGGTCGTTGGTTTGTCCTGCCTGCTTTTTTCACTCATGAAAACCTCGGCAGTTAGGACAGTAGCGCAGCTTGCGCTGAGCCGGCTTTCGGACATTTCGGCTCATTGGCTTCCGCTCCCCAGTCTTCGTCATCGGAGGAAATGACAATCGCTTCCTCCTCTTTGTCCGGCGACCAAAAGGGCCATACCCTCTTCTTTCTTGGTGATGGTGGTGGTGGTGGTGTTGGCTGCTCAGACCTGGGCGGTGTGGAAGGCTCTGCCTGCGGCTCTGCCTGCTGCCTCTCGTATATCACCTGCTCTTCCATGCTCTCTCCCTCTGGTTCCTGCCTCCTGTGGCTAAACTCTTGGTCAATCAAGTCTGTTTAGTCCTCCATCATCAACTCCATCCTTCGCATCAGTTTCTCTATCCTTCTTTCTTTATGATGAATGATTTCCATCTTTTTGTTTTGCTCAATGAACAAAGAATGAATCAAATTCACAAGCGAACCTGCTTTTATGCACCAGAGTCGGGTTGACCTAATTTTTTACATAAGACAAAAAGAGCCAATCACGACAAATGAGACAAATTAGCAGCAACCAATCAGCGTGCAGCTTACGAAAAGCAGGTTAGGCTTGACTCTTTTTTAAAATACAGACTGATTTTACATGTTCAGTCATTCTGAATAACCATGGCAGGCATATTACCTCCAGCTCTAGCCCAGCGAGTGTTTCGTGATTTTGTAGAAGAACCATGGATCTCTTTGAAACACATCATAGATTTTGAACTGTATAGAGCTGCATTGAGTCATGTTGCTTTTCGGGAAGAATACGACTTAAAGAAGCTGTTTAAACCTTTCAAAGAGGCCGTGAGCATAGTGGTCGCAAACGGGGAAGCTAAATTGAATCTGGAGGTCATTAATCTGGAGGATTGGACATTGTATGTCTTCCATAACCCTATCGTACACGCATATCTCAGGGACTGTAAAAACGGAGGAGGACAATGCTATTCGCGTCATTGGTCATTTTCCCATAATACATAGAATAATACATAGAATTAAATAAAGTTACTTAGGAGAATAATGCAGAAACTCGTGTGCTACAAGTTTCACTAGGATTTCTTAACATGGCAATGGATTAAAGTGCAAAAATAATGCACAGAAGTTGGAAATATAAATGTATCACGAAAACCAAACAAACTGTGATAAGAATTCAACAGTTAGACACTGTTTTACTAGTACTACATATTTAAACTAGTTTATAACCTGTATAAAGTCTGAGTCTGTGGTTTTGATTTTTAAATGAAACTCAGCCCATTGTACATTTTATGGCTGGTTAACATCAACAGAATCCATCTAAAATGAGAATAAACTCAAGACAAATCATAGTTCAAGTACAATTCATAAAAGTTCATAAGTAAGTAAGTTGAGTTAAAGTCTTGTTCTATTGTCCGCAGTTTTGTTCAGTTCCTGGTACATAACATTACCCCCTTGTTTCTATGGCTAAACTCATGTTGCCATCTAAGTTACTGTTTATATTGTTTTAAAAAAATACTACTAGAGTAGAGCTTTAAACTGTAAAAGATGAGATGATAAGGCAAATTTCATTACATTCCGCGGCTGCTAGGCAACGAAAGATTATGTTGGTATTCGCTGTGTTTCAGTTGTTGCCTAAGAATTATATAAGCATTTTGTTGACTTTTTCAGATATGAAAAACTGAACCTAATTAATTCTGATATTGTAATCTTTTTACCAAAACCTGCTTTCGAATACTTTAACATAGACGATTATTAGGAGATTAAAATAACAAATGTCAATCTAGTCGGCCGTCTCGAATTTTATTGTTTTGTATGTTATTTTATATTTTATCCAATGTTATCTATGTTTACAAAACAATTCAAAATCTGCGTTCAGATCTTTCAGATTTCAAACACACACACACCTTGCAGTATGTTCACTAATAGTTAAAGTTAAGTATTTCAATAGTTACTCAAAATAAAAAAGGTAAAGAAGCATTTCGTGTATTGATACGGCACAAGATGCGGACATCTATGAGTGTTTATTAAGAACAAAAATTAATTGATATATTTAATTATTTCTGTCACACTTTACATGTTACACATAATGCATATTTCATGCAACATAAAACTGTAACTAATATGTATGTCATTCTAACAAAAACAAAAATAATATCAAACAGGGAATGCCACGTACCAAAAACGCAGAATTATGAGAGACAATGAAATAATATATAATATAATTAATATTATGTTATTTTATATTACAATATTAAAAATGTCCATTCATCTTGTCTAAAATATTAATGAATAAAGTAAACGTTACAGACCAGCTGAAGACAATATTGTACTTTGTCAATACATCCAAAGCTAAGACTGTTCATAACCATTTTCTAAAAGATAATAATATACAGACAATGGCTTCTGACCATTATTCCTTAACATAATTAAACAATTAGTTAAAAACAGTGCTTAATTAGGAACAGACATAACTTTACATAATATCCATTACTAACTTTTAGTTACTGATACATGTACATCTGCGTTTTTTGCTGGAATTTGGTAGCAGATTTACAATATAACTGTCTGACAATATATGTTTGAATTTCAAATCAGTGTCAAGATCATCAAAATGTTTAAGTGATCACTGGCTTCATGTACTCCAAATATGAAAATACAACGGGCAGTCAAAAAGTACATGTTTCTCATCTTCTAAAACATTTATTCCTAAGCTATTGCAATATAAACAGTTTCTTGATTCAAGTGGTACATTTGCATATCTACCAATTTCAATATTTATTGGCACTGTTCCTGTTCTAAATGTTGCTATGTGTATTCTATTTAAACTGGCAACAGAGAGAATATTAGGTTACTGTCTTAGTGTGATTGAATTTATTAGGCAAGTTGGAGAAAGGTTTATACGGCGAGGCTCTGCCGAGCCGTATAAACTTTTCGGAGACGAGCCTAATAAATTCAATCACACTAAGACGGTAACCTAATATTCTTTTTATCCTACCTTTTACATAAAAAATGTCTTTTTCGTTTTTTTTATTAATTAAGATTCAATTCCAGCTTTAAAACTGTCTGTCGCTATGACGCGTATGAATACATTACATCACAACCCAGTTACACATTTATTTCGATCAAGTTAATACACTGCACAAACACGTCCGTGTTAGACTGAAGTGAAACAACATGCAAAAATAAAACTTAAAAAGCTCAACACCTTAAACTGTTATTTTAAGCTATTCTAAACTGAATAAGATAAACTTT